>CANXYI011410802.1:0-12694 GCA_948208565.1 Hura crepitans | reverse complement strand
TATATATGTGGAATGAGAGACAAAAATGTGTGTAGGTTAAAGAACTCAAAATGGCTGAGAGGTATGGCATGGCCTTATGCATGTGTATGTGTAATATGGCATGTATGTGATGATATAACATGTGATCATGGTGCAAAAGATGGGATGTGGTATGCTTGGGATGGATATACATATGTGCAGGATGAAATTTGTGAGAAACTACTTGTATATGCATGATTATGGTATGGCTGAGACATATGCATGACGTGTTATGGCAAGACATGCATGTTATGGCATGTATGCATGTGTAGGTGTGGTAGAATTATGATATATGATGTGTATGTATGATGAAATGTGTGAATGTGCATGTGTGTGATTATGGACAAGTGATAGCTGAGAGCTATGCCATGGTTGGCATATATCATATGTATATGAGACATGGTATATGATGTGTAAGTATGGTATATCATGTTGACCATGAGATGTATAGCATGTACATGGCATGGAAGGTGTACAAAAATGAGGATGAGTAATGTATAAAAAATGATAAGTGGAAGTGGTGTAAATGGGATGACAACTTAGTGTAAGAATTGGCATAAAAAAATGGCTTGCAAGAATTGGTAAAAAGTGACCTATAATGTACTCTAAAATTGCCTAAAATTGGTATGAAATTTTGACATGTAATATACTTTGTTTTTAATGCACATGTGAGCCCAACATTGTTGCTTTACTAGATTGAATGGAATGAGATAATATAGGGCCTAGAATAACATGTTAATATGGCTTGAAATGGCATGAGGAAATGCCTACGGAAAATAGAAATTGACCTATAATTGTGCCCTAAAAATAAAACAGACCCATAACTATGTAATGGGAATAAATACATAGAAATGACTTGTAAGAGGGGCATGACATGGACATAAAAAATGACTCATGATAATGGCATGAAATGGACATAAAAGGACCTAAAACTATTGAGTATAGAAAATAGACCTATAACTGTTTGGTCTAAAAAGTGACCCGCAATTGTCCGGCTAAAAATAGACTGAGGAAAATAAATCATAATTGTGTATCAAACACCTAGAGATAAATTATAAAAATTATCTATAATGGAATAAAAATAATTAATAGATAGTTAGCCCATTAGTTAGACACCCACTGAATGGGTTAATCCATCAACTAGTGGTTTGCAGCCACTAGAGGTATTAGTCCTCTAGGCCTTTACCGGTTTAATGATATAAGTGGATGCCATTACTAAGGTCCTAATAATTAGACCACTGCAATAGGTTAGTACAGCAACTGAGGTTCACTAGCTAAGCCACTACACAGTATGATTTTGATATTTCTATCTAATACAGGTAGATCCCTATTATCAAACCAGGTAGGTGCAGCCACTGAGGTCTACAAGCTATGCCACTGCACTATGATGGATTAGTGATATAATGATATGATGATATTTTTATTTTTCTAGTACTAGAAAGTTCTAGGCCCCTACTATCATACTAGGTCGGTGTAGCGACTAAGGTTCATTAGCTGAGCCACTGCATTAGGTCGATGCAGAGGCTAAGATCCAAAATATGGGCCATTACACTATATTATTTCCCTTTTATCTAGTGTTTGTAAGTGTAGTCTAACTAGTTGGACCTATGTAATAAATTAAGTAATGAATAATGACATATAGTAATAATAAGAATTGTGATAAATTAAATAGTGCCATCAGACTAATTAATATAAAAATGAGACCAGTGAATAAAATAATATTATTTTTACAATAGAGACATTGTATGATGTATTCTGCACTCATGGTATGTGTGATATGTATGTATTCTTATTGACATATTTTTATTATATCAAAATCACCACTAGGTTTTATAATCAGTATATCAGTGTTCCAGTGCGCAGGTAATAGAAGGTAGTTGTCTAGCCTTTGTAGATTTTGCAGTGTAGCAGTGACAACAAAAAATGGTATATTTTTAGAGTTCATTAGTATGCACTCATGTAAATACTGTGGTTTTGGGCTTAGCTAGCTTAGATGTTACGAGTGTCTGTAAATCTTTAAGCTTAATACCGTGGATTGTATAAAGGTCTTTTATCTAAATGGTTTTATTTTTTAAGTTTTGATGATGGTGGGCTTAAGGCCCTATATGATAATTGTGATATTTGCAATGATGATATTAGAGGACTAGGATGGTCCAGGGGAGGATAGGTGTTGATAGTATTTATTAAAAGTACATTTTTCAGAGGTGTAAATTTTGGAAATGTCACTCGAGCAACCATTGTGCTACCCAATTTTTTGTAAGGTTAATTACTGGCTGAAAAATGGATTTTTATGTTTGATATAACTTTAATAATGATGTTTAACATGTTAGAGTAAAGATTTAGACAAGATCTATCTATTAAATAAATAAGTCAATAAGTGTTAAAGAATTTGGACTAAAGAAATTTTAAGATGAGTGACCTAGTAGGAAGTTACACCTCCTATTAGATTTCTTCAAAATTCAGGTAAAGGAGTTACAATTTGAATCTCATATCAATCTTGGAAAACACTTTAACCCCTCTAAACTAATCAAACAAGTCATCAATCCATGCAAAAGATACTTGTTCTTGATGGTCACATTGTTTAGTTATATGTAATCCACACACAATTGAAGAGAACCATCCTTCTTCTTCGTAAGTAACACTAAAACTCCCCATGGTGTTACACTCAGTCTTATGAAAGCCTTGTTAATAAATTCTAAGTTTCAACTCCTTCAACTCTACTAGTGCCATGCAATATAAAGCTATCGATACCAGAGTAGTGCCAGGTAAGACCTCAATACTAAACTCAAGTTCTTATTCAGGTACCAAACTAGGTAACTCTTCAAGAAAAATATCCATAAACTCTGACACTACTGGTATAGAACTGGCATCCTGCTCTCTACTGCAGGTGTCATACACATGAGCCAAAAAAGCTTGACAACCCTTCCTTAACATCTATCTTATTTTAATAGCGGAGATAACATTGGACAAAAAGTTTGTCCTCCTACCTATCATTGTAATCTCAACCCCATCTTTAATTTTAAGAGATAACCTCTTCTACTTGTACTCTATAATGGCTTGATACTTAGATAACCAATCAATGCCTAATATCAAGTCAAACTCATTAAAAGGTAACTCGATGAGATCAACCAAGAACTTATGCCCTTGCACCATTAAGAGACACTCTTTGTAAACCTTATTTACTAAGACATGTTGGCCTATAGTGTTGCTGACACTAATCTCTAGGTCAAGAAACTCTAAAGCTAACCCCTAGTCCTATGCTCATGTTGTACACATATACAAGTGTGTAGACCCTAAATCTATCAAAGCCAAAGTAGGAGAATCAAAGATAGAAAAGTACCAGCAATGACGTCTGGCAAGTCGGCCTCCTCCTTGGCTCTAATAGCATACTGCTAAGTAAAAACCTTGTGCTTAGCTCTAGACCCTTATCAATCCCTTTAAGCTCCCTCTCTCTATTATCTCTTTTTCTAGCCTCTAGTGGAAGTAGGTGTAGATCTCTATCCGATATTAGATCTCTTTTGATAATTTCTGTGGTAATAATCTGGTTACCCACATGTAAAGCACGCACATAACTTTAGTTCCAACACTCTTCTTGATGTCCCTTATGACAAGTTTAACACTCACGTAACTGGCCACTCTTAGGTATAAACACTGAAGTACTGGTAGCCTAAGATTAATGTTGTCCAGCCTTGCTCTTGTTCCCCTAATCTATCTTCTGAGGTTGTCCCTATCTCTATGTCTACTATAGTGCCCTAGTCTAATATCCCTTCCCTATCTGCTGAGTTGTGTTAAAAGCTCTCAAACAATGAGATTGCATCTTTTGATAAAACTCTCTCTTCTCCTTTTACACCTCCTTAATAAATCGATAGATAGACACTAGCTCTAAGAAGTCTCAAATCTTTATCAAAACCACTTGTGACTTAATGTCCATATGCAATCCCTTCTCAAACTTTTTACACTTGTCAACCTCAATAGCTATTATCTCTTTAGCATACTGACTGTGCATAGTAAAGTCTTTCTCATATTCCCTAATGGACCACTGTTATTACTTTAGATCTATAAATTGGTGTCTTCTCTTATCCAAGTAACTCTCTATAATATACTTCTTATACAACTCTATAAAAAAAGTCCTATGTTAGCTCATCTTTTATCTTGTGCTCTATCAAATCTTCCCACCATTTAGATGCCTCTTCTTACAAGAGAGATATGGCATATATAACCTTCTCTTCTAGGATGCATCTCATTCCTAGGCTCCATGATGCCCTTACCCTTAAAATCCTTAAATTTCATCTTCTTAACTCTCTCAAGATAGGTCATCTAAAGAGCTAATAGTACTTCAAGATGTTATGTTGGTGGGGGAGTGCAACTACTATAGCCTGCCTCAATAGTTATAACATCTCCTATAGAAATACTGGTGGTACTTGTGCTGCTGACGATGTTTATCTCGCTACACTACCCAAAATAGATGCAATCCTGGTGGCCTCTGATTACATAATCATCAGAGTATGACTCTTTACCTTCTCGTCACTATATGGTGCTAGAGCACTCATCTTATTTATAGGTAAGAGAACAATTTATAAACCTTAATATCATAAATTTTTAAATATATAAACTTAATCCCTAAAGCACTCATATGTTGACTAGGAAACACCTAAATCAAAGCTCTGATACCACTAAATATGACATCCCTTACCAGATCCGATCGTTAAAACTGAATAAGCGATACCATAATTTTAACCCTTGTTAACAAAATAAGTCTTTATAAAAATATATGTTAAAAAAATTTCAAAGTTCTAGGTTCAATTCAAAATTTGGAATTTTTGTACTAAAAATTCAGTAGCATAACAGCATATCGAGATACTAACCCAAATGTGAATTGTAACCTGCATGATAAAACACACTTCACTAAACATTTTCAACTCATTCCATAACTCCTATAATCCTCCTGATCACCCAAATCAAACAATCATCTTAGTAACATAAACCATGTATCAAAAATAATATCATATAAGCAAAATTATTTAAAAATCAACTATAAATAAGTTGCAGACATTTAAAAACCTTAATTTACAATTACATACAACTTAAGCCTACTTTTCCCCAAAATTACATCATATGAGTGCTTTACAACTGTACATCACATAATCTAGATATATGTAACAAAAACATAACAAAAGAATCACCTTTTCTTGATAATCTTGATGATCTGAGGCTTTTGCACAAATTGTCTCTTTACCTATGCATCATAAAAACAAATGATGCTCTAAGCAATAACCTAGAGGTGTAATCAAAATAACTTGTGTAATCATGCCATATAACATCATAAATTCATATATGAAATATAAACATTTGAATTAATATGTAATATGTAACTTTACGAATAACATGCATATATGCTATAACATGTTATGAATAATAAACATAATGCATCATAATGTCACGTATCAATCATAATGTCATAAATCATGAAATCTATATTCATTCTTCATTATTATCCATTTATTAAGCTTATACTCAAGGAAACATATACATTATGGATGTAGAGCATTGGTGGACCACTTAGGCCCTCGAAACCACATAGGCTCTATATATATATTAAACTCGAAGATCAGTCAATAGATCTAAAGATCAAATGCATCAGACTAAAAGGTCACAAATCATCATAATATACAAAGGTTAAACATAAGGTAGGCTAGTCAATCTTTATGAACCCGTAGGTCCATCTACTAACCTAGAACCCAAGACAATAATAATAGACTTGAAGGCCAAAACACATCGCAACATGAAGGCTACATAATAACTAAAAGGTTAATACATCGCAACCTAAATGCTACATAAGAACCCAAAGGTTCATACAACATAACTAAAAGGCTACAAAGGCACCAAAGTACCCTAGCAGCTACTATCACCCCTAGCTGATTGGTTAACCTATCCGACCAAGTTGTTTATTAGCATGGGCTATTAACCATTTTATTTTTAGTTTCACCTTATTAACATAGCTTAATATAGCTTTTAATTAAATTGGGTTAGCCCACTAATGATGTAATCAGGAAAACATGTCATCTCTTGATTTTTTGAAATCACTATGTCCTACAAACATGATCATGCATTTTCTGTCTTGAAAATACCACATTAAAGCCATATTTTAACATAAGCTCATAAAAATGCATTATGCCATTATTCTTTTATGTTTCTCTTCATCTCATGTGCCTTATCAGCATGACATGAATAATATGCTCATACTAACATATTATCATCAAGAAACCATAAGGCAATATGGCACACCATGTGCTTCAATCAAATTGACATCACAAAGCATAAAGTCACTAATCTTATGTTCATACCATTCATAGACCATAAAAGCTTTCATAATATCATTTATTATGCATGATATGTCTAAAATACATTATGACCATCATGTTATGCTATTCGATTATACAAACATACACAGACATATATTTGCATTTCATTATATTACAGTCATTTTACATATACATGGTCACTTACACCAAACATATCCCACACATCATCCAATCCATGCATTATATGGAACACACACATATATGAGGAAATAGAGCATTCTGCCAA
Organism: Hura crepitans; assembly: GCA_948208565.1. Classification (NCBI taxonomy): domain Eukaryota; kingdom Viridiplantae; phylum Streptophyta; class Magnoliopsida; order Malpighiales; family Euphorbiaceae; genus Hura; species Hura crepitans. The sequence continues at coordinate 6,088 of CANXYI011410802.1, read as the reverse complement.
GCCATCACACATGAAAAAATATTTCATTCTTTTACAATACACATAGCTTCTCAATTCCTTATCCTTAATAACATTCATGTTATGACACCTCTTACCAGGTTCGGACGCTAACCGATCACTAAGCCTGACAAAAGTGTGCACTCATATAGAGATATCCAAACTCATCTACCCATTTTCTTATTACACAACATTTTAATCAAGATTATTAAGAGTGAAAATATAGGTTTTCAAAATCTTTTTCAAATAGTATTACTCATTCAAAACTAGGAATCCACATGCTGAAAATTCAGCACCATAACGGCTGTATCGGGCACTATCCCAAATTTTAAATAGTAACATGCATAAAAATATGCACATCTATAACTCATTCACACACTTTTATAATCTCAATGTGATCCTCTGATCACTCCAATAGCACACAAACACAACATATGATATCTCCATCTTAGGAAGAGATATCATATAGCATAACATGCAATTTCACAGTATAATACAATTTACAAACATTAAAATCCAAAAAGAACATTTAAGTTACAAAATAAATACAAGTTAGGCCCATCCCTTTTACACTTACATTTGAGTGCCACCCATACATCACAACTATTACATAAAAGAGCTTTACCAAAATAAAGCCTTCTCTTTAAATGTCTTGATATCCCGAGGCTTTGAGTACCAAAATATCTTTGTACTTATGCATCATAAACAAATGACATGTTAAGCAAATTGCTTAGTGGTGTAATTGAAATACATGCGTTAAATATCATTTTTAGCATACCATTGTTATATGCCATTCATTAACATGCATAAAAATCTTACATATTGCATAATATACATAAAAATGATGTTATGCCATAATTAAGATCAATTTGACATACACCATGCATAAGCACCCATTTCATGTATGCATAGCAAAATAATATATAAAACATCAATTCATTAATTTACACCATTTTCACATCATACACAGTCTTATTGGTCATTTTAAAGCCATATCATGCATAATATGTTTCTCTTGTTGTTAGCCTTATTTTCTTTACTTATGCCTATGGGGATAACCCCAAACCTATGGATAACGAGATTGTAACTTATGCAATGGCCCATATTTTGGTCCTGATGGCTGTTATACCAATATAATTATGCAGTGTCCATCCAGACTTACATAGTTGCCCCACATATGCTCTTTTAGTGGCCCCTTTAGGACCTTACCCATGGCTACATCCACTTAGATACAAAGATCATAGTGCATATATCCTTAGGTAAGACTAAAAGTGAACCTTTGGATCTCATCTAAGCACTAAAGTGCCTTAACAGCTACTATATCCCTTAGCTAACTGGTCAACTTATCCATTTCCTAAGTTGTTATATCTCATGGGCTAAAAATCATTATTTTTAGTTTCACCTCATTAAATAAGCTTATAAAGTTTTTAATATACATATTTTAGCCATTAAATGGCTAAAACTATTTATTCTTATAAAAAAAACATCATTTGAGCATTTATGCCCATTTTAACTTACATTATGCCATATGCATAAGCAATCACGTTTTCCATCCCATATATGGATTTTTAGCATGTATTTATCATGTACATACTTAAATAAGGTCATAAATGCCATTTAGGTTATTTTATGCCTTTATTTTTATTAATTTCTCAATTCCTAGCATAATGTGCTTTTAAGAACTCTTTTTAGGTTCTTTTTGGGTTTAGTGCACTTTTAGGTTCCATACTTTATTTCTTTCATGACATGAATCTTGTTCATGTTCAAATATGTGAATTAAAGTATGCAAGAACTATAATTCTCATGATTTATGAAAAATCATATACATTCCCTATTATAGGCCATACAACCATTCTTGCTCATTTAAGCACATTTAATGTGTATTAGCAAACATTTAACATAAACACAATTCAAAGAGTTATTCATGCACATTTAAACATTATAGCATTAAAAATTATGGGTCCCTATTGCTTCTTGGTAGTTTTATCCATTAGGACTTTTTATCATTTAGTGGTTAGTTTTTCCATACTTCATGCTCATCAAGTGTTTAATAAGTCATTTATCATATTCCATGGTCATATACACATTTAAAAAAAATGCATAATATTTTATTTCCACTCACTATATCCAACCATTCAATGTCATTCTTATTTATGCCCATGTAACTACATTTAGCCTTAGTTTAGCATTTAAGAATATAACCCATGCTATGGCAGTACACCATTTGGCCATGCATATAACAATGCCTCCAAAATCATATTCACATTATTTAGCATCTAAAATCCTTTATTCTATCATGAAATTTAACTTGGAAATAAACTAACAAGCACTAAACCACCCTATGCCATGACACACACACACACATAGCCTATTACACACAATAATGCATCTCAAATTAAAAGGCCATACTCAGTTATGACACTATATGTCATTTGGCCATGGCCATAAAATGGTCTTGACATTTATATTACACCCATACATTATGCCAACATGATTTATATATGAAATGCCATGTCACATACTTAATTAAGCCTATGTATAGGCATTTTGACCTTTTAATGTACATATACCTAACATAAAGCACATAATGAGCAATTTATAATTCTAAAACTTTTATTGATTTCATACATTCATAATCATGCTAATTAGGTACATTAACTACAATTTATGCTCATGTAACCTTAATTACTCAATTTAGCTATTTATGCCTTCTTATGTTACACATTAAACTTCTCATGGCACTTAAAGCATAATTAACACTTCCACTAAATTTCAATTCATCCCAATCACTTAAATCACATTAATAGGGTTATTACAAGCCCTAAAACACATTTAATGCATGACATAAATGGCCAAACACACATTTAGGCATTCAATGCAATTTAGGCATAATATAGAAATTTAGGTTTTCTAATTTAATTCACACATCTTATTTCAATTACAAATACTGAGATGACTGAAGAGGATCCTAGAGGTCCATTAATGCCTTGGCTTTGCCCTTGTTATGGTTCAGTTCGGAATTTCTTACCATAACCAAACAAACTTTCTAAAATCCATCATAAATCAACTAATACTTCAAAAATCAATTTAAAAGCATTTATCCTCTCTTAGGTACCCCTCGTATCTAGGAAAAATAGTAGAAGTCATAAATTCTTATGCAAAAAATTGGAAGTTACTATTCAAGGGATTGAAAACCCATGAAAATTGAGTAATCTTTTTCGATTCTTCCACTTTCTAGATGAGTTTTAGGTTATAGAGGTCCATAGGATTTAATTCGGTGAAGAGATTAGGCTCTAACAGAAGGATTAAAGAAAAGAAAATAGAGGAGAGGGAGGCTTGGTGGCATCGGCAGCAAGAAAAAGAGAGGGGGAGAGTTTTTATTAACTTTTTTAAAGAGTTGACTATTTATACCCTTTAAGAAAAATCATTTTTCAAACCTATTTTTCCCTCATTTTCTTTGATTTTTCCTTCACTTCTTAAGCCAAATAGATTTCCATTTTCATTGCAATAATTCCTTTAATTACCCTTTAAATGCCTCTAAAAATTGATGCTCAAAAATGTGAAAAAACTAATTAATTTCATTATTTTTATGTTGCCCGATTTGTCAAAAAATTACTTCCCAATATCACAAAATTCCAATTTTTATGCGATTAGACTCATTAGAATTTTTAAGTATCAGGTTGTATAATTTTCATAACTTTTTGAGCAACTTTGAAATTAATTTACGATTCAGTTTTGCCTTGGTCATTATTCCCAAAACACTGTTGTAAAAATTTTCTTACCATTTTTTACCACTCTGATGACCTCTAATTAATCTCAAACTTTGCCTTAAATTGTTTTATGATTAACACTTTCATCTAGTGACTTTAATGCATCCCGATTCTCAAGAACACTATTCACCCTAAGAAAGTACTATTCATAATTATCGGGATTTTTGTGGCGTTACATTTCTTCCCCTCTTAAAGAAAAGTCATCCTCAACATTAAAGTAGTACCTGGTTTAAATAATTATAGGTATTGCACCTTCATCTAAGCTTCTGTCTCCCAAGTTGCTTCTTCTATCCCATAGTGTTTCCAAAGAACCTTCACTAAAGGTACTATCTTATTCCTTAGTTCCTTCTCTACTCTATCAAGAATCCTCAATAATTCTTCTTCATAAGATAAGTCAGGATTAATCTCAATGTCTTCCATTGTTAACTTATGCATAGGATCCAATTTATATCTCCTGAGCATGGAAACATGAAAGACTTCGTTGATCTGCTGAAGTTCTAGAGGTAAAGCTAGTCTATAGGCTACTATAGTCCCACACATTTTATGATCTCATATGGTGCAATAAACCTAGGACTCAACTTCCCTTTCTTCATAAATTGCAAAACCTTCTTCTAAGGTGAAACCTTCAGGAAAATTCATATTACACCTCTTTCCTCTATAGATCTACATATGACTTTTGTTTATCAGAAGCTGTTTTCAACCTCTCTCTAATGATCTTTACTTTTTCTTCTTTATCTTGTATCAAATCTTACCCCATGAGCTTAGTTTCACTAAGCTCAGTCCAATACAAAGATGTTCTACACTTTCTTTTATACAAAGCCTCATAAGGATCCATGCCAAGACTGGCTTGATAACTATTGTTATAAGTGAATTTAGCTAAGGACAAGTATTGGTCCTAGCTTCCCGTAAACTCTAATGTATAACCCCTTAACATATCCCCAATAATCTGAATCCCTCTCTTAGATTGTTTTTCAGTCTGTGGATGGACTATTATACTGAAACTTAATCAAGTACCTAAGGTATTATGAAATTTCTTTTGAAACCTCGATTTGAACCTTAGATCCCAATCCAATATTATCAAAGATGGCATTTTATGCAACCTAACTATCTTATATATATTAAGCTTTGCTAGTTTTCTAAGGAGTAGTCTATTCTTATAGGTATAAAATGAGCTATCTTTGTTAAACGATGTATAACTACCCACACTGAGTCATACCTCTCTTTGTCATAGGTAGCTTAACCAAGAAGTCCTTGATCACTCTATCCCATTTCCATTCTAGAATTGCTATAGGATAAAGCAATCTAAAAGTAACCTGGTGCTTTACCTTTACCTGCTGACAAGTAAGGCACCTCATCATATACTCAAACACATCTCTTTTTATGTCTAGCCACCAATAAGAAAGCTTCAAATCTTAATACATTTTATTGCTACTAAGATGCATTGCATAAGAAGCACTGTGAGCTTGTTGTAGAATTTGCTTCTTCAACTCTTCCATATCGGGCACACAAATTCTATTATGATAGTACAAACAACTATCTCCCTTACTCATATCCTCTATTAGCTTTCCCACTTGGATAGCACTTATGATACTTATCAACCTCTGATCATCTCTCTGACTATTCTTCACTTATTGTAGTAGACTAGGCTTGACTTACATCTCAGCTAACAAAGCACTATCACCTACGAGCTGTAATCTGACATTTATGGCTCTCATGGCTATCATGAATTTCTTACTAAGTGCATTGGCCACTACATTGGCCTTCCCTAGATGGTAATCAATTAGGCAGTCATAATCCCTAATTAATTCCATCCACCTCCTCTGTCTCATGTTCAGCTCCTTTTGTGTAGAAAGATACTTAAGACTCTTATGGTCTATGTAAATGTAACACTTCTCCCCATAAAAGTCATGTTCTAGATTTTTAGAGCAAACACAATGGCTGCAACCTTTAAATCATGAGCAAGGTAGTTCTTCTCATGTGGCTTCAATTGTCTTGAAGCATAGGCAACAACCTTACCATCTTGCATTAGAACACACCCTATACCATTGTGAGATGCATCACTAAATATAGTGAAATCCTTTCTCGAAACTAGCTGCACAAGAATCAGAGCCTCTATCAACATAACCTTAAGCTTATCAAAGCTATTTTGACACTTGTCATCCTAAACAAATTGAACACCTTTCCTTAATAACTGTGTCATAGCGGCACCTATCAAAGAAAGCCCCTTGACAAACCATCTGTAATATCCTACCAACCCTAGGAAACTCCTAATCTCTATGGTGTTCCTAGGTGGCTTCCACTCTATCACTGCTTCAATCTTG
>CANXYI011410713.1:0-10845 GCA_948208565.1 Hura crepitans | reverse complement strand
ACCATTTACTTTCTAATTCCATAAAAAATCACACACACACACATAATTCATTAGGACTTAGGTATCCATCAGCATTCATTTACTTCCAAAAAACCCTAAGAAAACCAAGGAAACCCCAAGAACACTTACCTTTAACCTTTGCTACCTTAGTTCAAAAGTTAACTGACCTTGCTCTCTTGGATGAATTTTAATTAGTTCTTGGAAGCTCCTTTTCTAGTGATTTTTTCCCTCAAGTCCCTAGCACATAAGGATGATCTTTAGTGTGTTTAGTTTTCTAAAATAAGAAGAAGAAGATGACAAAAATGGTGTTTTTCCCCTTTTGTGGCCCTGGTTACAGCTATAAGAAAGGGAGAAAATTTTCTTCTTTTGTTGAGTGGATTTTGCCACTTGTCACCTTTGTGTTGACATGTGTAATGGCCTTTAAGCTAGCTAGCTTGGCCTGGGTAGGCCCTAAGATCTCTCGAACCATCCCAAAATGGTGTGGTTTTGGTAGAAATTTTGGGAAATTTTTAAAAATCATAGGAACCTCAAAAATTTACATCATTTATTTTCAAATTCCTCATTAAATCCCCTTTACATGCTCATAAATTTTCATGGCCAAATTCCATTAATAAGGCACTTTTTAAACTGCCTCAATTTACATGCCAACCTAAAAAATTATGAGAATTTACAAATGACCTTGGAATTCAAATATTCTTTGACTAACGAACTCAATGGAATTTTTGAGCTTTAAGGTATGACATTTTTGGGTCCGTCCGGGCACTTCTCGATTCATTCTTAACTCGACTTAGTTTAACCCCATAAATCAATAGCTTATAGCCTAAAATGAATTATTAGTTCTACTAAATTTTTAAATTTTGCCTTTTTCATCATTTTAGAGCCCTTGATGTTTCATGACTTGTACCGCTACCTCAGTTCTAGTGCAAGTGACCCAGCACCCCAAGGACACTTCTTAGATCTAGTGGCACTATTCATAGAGCCTCGATGCATGAGTGTTACATTATAGCATCGCAAATTACTTGTAACTCTCGATAATTTAGGGTTCTGAATAGTACATCTTGAGATGTGAACAATATTTTCCCATACTCAAGTTACACTAATTCAACTGGATAGAAGTATTAATATTAAAATCATTATGGGAAAATTTGTAAAGGGAAAGTTTTTACAGCAATCTAAACTAAATAGTTATCTAGCCTATGGCTAAATGAAACATATGGTATTTTCACTTGTATTGACCAAGAAGTTCTATAAGCTAATGCTCAAATGTTTTTAAGAGTCCAATGGAATTAGAATTTGACTTTATACGGATCAAGGAAATTTAATAAAAATAAAATATGGAAAGAAAGGGGAGAAGAATAAGGGTATGATTGTAAACATAATAAAGAAGATAGATTAAAGATGATATTGTCCAAGGTATTTTTGATAGGGAAATAATGGTAAGCATAAATTGTGACACCCTTTACCTGATCCAATTGCCAAACCTTAATAAGGAATGGCACATAACCATATTACAAGACTATGCATAACTTATTCATCATTTGCACAAATTAGCATTTTTATTCACATACTTGAAATTTTCATGGTAAATATCAGACAACATAATAGCTGTCTAGAGCCATAACCTAGAAATAACTTATAGAAAATACACTTTTATATTCGCATATTCATTAATCCCCAATAATGGATCCTTCTGAACCTCCCAATAATATGAAACATTCCTAATATCAATCATTCAATCATCTTCAGCATATCAGCGTAGTTCAGGACTATATTACATTCTTCGCTCCATTTCATGCACACATATATATACATCATATATATATGAAATATTTATGTTACAATACTTAATATAGACTTTTTTTAGTACCTACTACCCTTATTTGCATATAAGTGCCATCTAACTAATAAATAGTACAACATGAGTATCAAAACTATACCCAAAGAAACTTGATATGTTATATTGCTACTTTGAGGCCGAGCTGGAGCTAATAGCCTACTCCCTACACATTGAAACACTATATGCTAGCATAATGCTTAGTGATGTATTCAATGAAATACATGCTAAGAAAATAAACATAGCCACATATATATATCTAGCCATACAGGCATCTCATGCATATTATAATGTGACAACATTTATGCATAACCATAACAAATTGTATGAAAATCATTTTAGTCTTAATTAAGCACTTAACTTTTACTTTAGTCATTGTATCATTACCACCTTATTATTCAAATCTCACACTTAGTTACATGTAGTCTCATTATTTATCTAACTATCCCATATTCGTAGGACATAAGGGCCAGTACTAGATAATAGGATCTTGACCATATAGGTCTCCTATATGTGTAGTGGTCCATATTTTTTACCTCACCCGAGTTTACACTTGTAATACAAGTATGTGCAGTGGCCTTTTTTAGGAACTCACCCACTACAACACTAGAATTTAAAATATATTTATCTCAATAGACAAAAAGTTGCATAGTGGCCCCTCTTAAAACCTCACCCATTACTGCATTAGCAATGTAATACATACCTATAGCAATGGTTGTAAATGTATGTAATGGCCCTGTTTAGACCTTACTAACTACTTCACCAGCAATGAATAAAAATGCTAAAGAATTCCAATAGCAACTAATTTCATTAGTTGACTAGTCAACCAAACCAATCTAGGTTGTCTAACTCTATGGGCTTCAATTAAGTCTCATTATGCCTTAAAAATGTCAATCCTATTAAAACATTAACATCTTAAAGTCTGCTTCCACTTTTAACACATTTTCCTTTCATGTCATCTTGTTGAGTTATTTAACCAATTGCCAACTTACTACATGTCTATTGCATATTACCATATATAACTACCCACATTAAATTATTCATTCACAAATCATTGTATCATTTCCAAAGCCAACCACATCCACCATTTTTACAAACTCTACATTATGTTTTATTCTCTTTTTTTGCATGTACATTTTACATAACTAACATCCTTAGACATTACTCATTTTATGCAATCTTTAACAAGTGTTTACATACACATACTTATTCAGTATTACATGTACATTAGCTTATTAATCTATTTTTTTGTTAAATGACATTATAACATTCATTTAATCATTATAATCATCATATTATCCATTACCACACACTTGCACATCACACACACTACCACATACACCATTTGGCCATACTTAGACATACCATGATTTATTATCTTTCCATCAATTCCTTATCCTAAACATGTCCTAAATGTTTATTCAAGGCTGTTAATACATCAAATCCACATAAACTTATGCATATACATATAATTTACATACATCATACATGTACATATACTTGACTTATAATCCATCACACAAGTTAACATATAAATAATTTAATACATTTCCAAACACTTCTAATGGCTACAATTTAAGCTCTTTAAACCTTATCCTATCCCTTTCCTTGCACACCAACCACTTTTTTTACAAACATAATAGATTTTTGGTTAGAAAGATTCCTTCAAAATTTTATATTACTCTAAAAATAAAATTTATTGTAGAAATACCTTATAGACATCAATTAGTAACCTAGAAAAAAAAATCTTAAATTAAATCACTTACCAATAATTTAGTCACTATCCACCATTATATAAATTCTCCAAAATTAGCCTTGTCTTAGATTTCTCTCTCTAGAATATTAATTTAAAGGTGGTAAAGGTTAGGATGATAGAGAGAGATGCCTTGAAAGTGTATGATTTAATAGAAATAAAAAGAGGAAAGAAAGGTGAGAGGTAGCCTTTAATGTCGTTAGCCTCATGGGCAAAAAAAGATTAGAGTTGGTCCTTTAAATTAAGTAATATTACTACTTGTATATGGTGGATGCCACTTGTTTAATCCAAGGTTCCATATTAATTCTAACCTTATTTCCACTTGAAAATTAATTCCATCATTTTAATATATAAATTTAATTTAATTTTTGTGCAATTAATGTGAAAAATCCATAATTCACATGTCCTAAGAAAACCTCAATTAAAAACTGAATAGAGCTAATTTAATTAAACCCTTACTTTCTCAATTAATTTTGTTAAATTACTTATTGATGTGAAAAAAATTCTAATTCCATTACCATTGGATTATTTAGGATTTTTTTACCATCCGATCATGTTATTCTTAGATATTTTTGAGCACAAATCGAATATTTTATCATTCGGCTTAAACTAGGTCACTATTCACATGACACTACTATAAAAATTTTAATTGCATTTTTCACCCCTTAAATGACTTCATTTTAATTTCAAACTCCACCTAAATTTAATTCATAATATTCCTTGACATTCTATTATATTAGTTTACCTAGGCCTCGAGAGGTACTATTCACAGCCTGATGTCACAATTCACTAATACAATGTTTCGAACCTCTTTTTTTCCCTAGTTTTATGATCCTCATACCATGTACTTATGTTTTCCACCCTTTCCTATATGTCTTACTTATTTATAGTTCTTTTATTGCACCTCCAAATTTTTCTCCTGATCATTTTATATATTTTCTATTATGGCCCTTCACTCATCTTTCGCTCTGTAACTTACACTAACTGACTCTACACAAACCATACATTCATTTCATTTCCCACTTTTTCTTCTATTTCTAATTTGATCATTAAAAATATCAAAAGAAAACTTATGGTGTGACAATCATTCCCTTCTAAAAGAAAATTTTGTCCTTGAAATTATCTAGTTCAAATAGCTATGGGTACTAGGCTCTCATTTATTCTTCACTTTCCCATATTACTTCTTCCATATTATGTTGTCTCCATAGCACTTTTACAAATGGTATAACATTGTTGCATATTACATTGTCTCTCTAGCTAGGATCCTTACTGGCTCTTCTTCATAAGGAAAATCATGTTATATCTCCACTTCCTTAACTGATAGTCTATGTGAAGGATTTGATATGTACTTCCTTAATATTGAAACATGGAAGACATTGTGGATTAGTCATAGTTCAAGAGGGAAGGATAGTTTATATTCCTCTAATCCAACACATTTTGTTATTTCATATGGACTAATGAACCTTGGACTCAACTTGCCATTCTTAGCATATCAAGCCACCTTTTCCATGGTGATACCTTAAGGAAAACTTTGTTGCCTAATTCATATTTGATTTCTTTTCATTTTAGATTAGCATAGGATTTTTATTAGTCTAATATCGTGTTTAACTAGTCTCTAATCACTTTGACATTTTCTTTCATATCTCTTATCAAATCTGGCACTATTACCTTATTTTCACTCAATTCACTCTAATAAAGTAGAGTTCTAAATTTCCTTTAATATAAAGCTTTAAAGGGTGCCATGCTAATACTTGCTTTATGACTATTCTCCTACATGAACTTTACCAATGGGAGGTAACAATCCCAACTTCCTCTAAATTTGATTGCACAACTCCTTGACATGTCTTTAATTACTTATAAATATAGGCTTTCAATATAAGTATTATAATCATGTCGACATTTATTTTATTACAAGTGCTATTGTCATTTGAATAAGTCATTTTAAATGACCATTTGTTTATTGGTGGAATGCCGTGCTAAAGGTTAATCAAGTACCTAAGGCATTATGTAGTTTCTTCCAAAATAATGATGTGAATCTTAGGTCTCGATCGGATATGATAGATATTGGCACTTTATGGAATCACACAATTTCATCTTTGTAAAATTATACTAATTTCTCTAAAGAATAATCCATTTTGATAGGTATGAAATTTGCAAACTTCATTAACTTGTCTATAATTACCCATACCAAGTCACATTTACTCCTAGCCATAGGTAATCTAACTATAAAGTCCATTATGACTTTGTCCAACTTCTATTCTAGTATTGTAATTGGTTAAAGCAATCTAGAAGGAACTTGGTGTTTAGCTTTCACTTGCTAGCATGTCAGGTATTTTGTCACATTGTTTGCTATATCCTTTTCCATGCCAAGCCACTAATTATAAGGTTTTAGATCTTGTTACATCTTTATAATTCTAAGATGTATTAGATATGATGCATTATAGGCTTCCCACAATAACTACTTTTTAAGCTCATCCACATTTAATGCACACAATTAATTATGATAGCATAAACATCCAGTTGCTTTAATTTCATATTTAGTAGGCTTTCCCTTATGGATTGTACTTATTATAGTAATAAGTTTTCCATCTTCCATTTGTGCACTTTTAACTTGCTGCACTGAACATGTTTTACTTGTAATTCCTCCAAAAGTGCTCTATCTTCCATATGTCTCAACTTCATATTTATCACTTTCATAGTTGATATTAACTTCTAGCTTAATGTATCAGTTACCATATTTTGTGACACACTATACCTGGTCTGGTTGCTGATTAGATATCGAGGCTAACTAAAGAATGCGCACATAAACATGTTATCTGAACTCAAAAACTTATATCTAAAATCCTTAGATTTGAAAACACCTTTTAATTATAGAGAATAAACTTATAAAATTATGGGTTACCAAAAATTTTTCTAAACATAGTTACAATTCACTGTTAGCAAATTTTTTGCCAAAAATTTGACAGCATAAAGGCTATATTGAGACACTTTCCTAAACATGAATGGTAACTTGCAAATCGAATAGCACTTCTATAGGTCATTTTCCAACTTCTATGATCCATTTATCACTCCAATAACACATATCAACACAAATAATCAATCTCAACCTTAGGAAGAGATCATACAATGCAACAAAATAAAATCAGGTTTAAAATGATCTATAAACCATAAAGTTCAAAAAGGAATACATCAAATGTACTATATATACATCACATGACTAATTAACCTATAAATCACATAATTATAGATACAAAAACCAAAATAATACCAAAAGAAGTAGTCATTTCTCGATACACTTAAAGTCTTGAGGCTTGTACTTAACTTATCTCTTTACCTATGTATTTCAAAACAAATGATGTACTAAGCAATAGCTTACCGGTGTAATCGAATTAACTTATACATTTTTGCCTTTATTACATTATACAGAAAATAAATGGGCATAATGTTTCATAATATTACTTTATGTGCCATATTAAGCATAATATGTATGATATATTTATATGACATAAACATACTCTAAATTCATCACATACCATGCATTATGTATAAGAAAATGTCATGATGATAATAACTTGTGTTAAGTGTTTTAATTACATTAAACCTAATTTTTATGCCTTTTTTTAGAGTAAAAATAATTATCTTATGGATAATGGGGTCATGGTGTGCAATGGCTCTCATTATGAACCTCACGACAACTATACTAGCAGTAATGTTTAATAGCCTTTCTTAACCTTACTAGATGTTGCACCAGTATAAGGTATATAGAGAGGCCCATTTAAGCATTAATGATGGCTGCACCCACACGAATCTGAAGTTCAAAAACACAAAAGTTCATGGCTCAAACATTTAGTGCACCTATGGATGAAATGCATCAAGATATCGAGGTGCCCTAGTAGCAACTATAAAACTCCCCAGTTGACCAACCAACCTATCCATACTAGGTTATTTCTCATATGGGCCATTTACAATTATTTCACGGTTACACCATCTTAATTTTTGCTTAATATAGCTTTTATTTACTTTAATGTAGCCAACAAATGACTTAATTGGGAAAATACAACATATGTTCCTTTTTTGTGATTTAACATAATAAAACATACATTATAACTACATTACTATTCATTTGCATCATATAATAAATCCACACATTTATAATACTACTTTTCTACCATTCAGTGTCTATAAGTTATCTCATCTCATGGAATTACTAGTAAACACTTATATCTTTACATATGCTCATCCAAGATACCTTATGCATAAATACTCACTATTAAATGCATTGTGGCATACATAGTGATGAAATGTCCATACTTGCTCATAATATGATTTAATCATATTATGGCCTCATCAATGACCATTCAGCCATACACATCACATGTATTGCTTAAAATAAACCCATATATCACCTCACATGTGTTATGTCATGCATACACAAACATAAGCAATTTATAAGACTATTCAGCCATACAGACACAAATAGTGTGTGTGTGTGTGTGTGTGTGTGTGTATATATATATATATATATATATATATATATATATATATATATATGTAACTCATTATATGCCTAAATTACATTTTGAGGTAATTTATACACCTACCAATCTTATTATGCCACTTCCTTCACAACTAATCACATAAGTGCATATAAATTGTCTATTATGCATATTTGTGACATACATACATAAGCATGTCCATCCACCCATTTTGGCCACACACACATCATAGCAAATATTCATGTTGACTCTCATGAAATGAATGCATATACATTTAACATGCCATACCTCATGAATATGTATCAATTCCATGCATAACACATCACTTTCACATGACATGCTAATTATACAAAATATACATACATTAGGTGCACTACTCATCATTCCTCTACATATACATTCTAACATCTTATTTATCATTAATGTACAACAAACATGACAATTAACATTATTTAAATCAACAACATATTAATTCTCATTATCACATAACTACTTCTTTAAAAATGAAATTGTATACATTTGAATATTAAGCTTATTACATTTTCCACTTCAATCATATGAATTTGAGTCACTTTAAAATACATATGCATACATTACTCATGCCATTTAACATAATTAAGGTCATTAATACACAAAATTTTGGCATTTCTTACATGATTGTGTATAAGCACATAATATGGAATTCTTAGTGCACTCTGAATTTTACACAATTCATTTCGATTACACATACTAAGAGAGTTGTAATACACTCCTAAAGACCACCTACAACTTTATTTTCCATTTGACCTGCGATTGGTCAACTTTCTCAACTACAGGTTAAAGATTTGTTTTCATTAAAATCTGTATAATATCATATATGCATTCAAAAATTAATTTAACCACATATAACAACTCCTAGGCACCCAAGGAACATAGGAAAAAATTCCCAAATTAAAAAAAAACTAATCCAAAAAAATTCGTGTTACTATTCATCAATGCTAGAAACATAGCTTTTTCTTCAATTTTTTGCAAATCCTGTGATAGAAATGACATCTAAAGGTTATAGAGGCATGGAATCAGGTCTTTGATGGAAGAAATTTGACTTAAAATGGTTGAGGAAAGCCATGAAAATGGTGGCCTCTTTCTTGCAGCATTAGCTGCTTAAAATAGGGAAGATGATGACATTATTCATCCTTTGACCCCTTTTAAACCTCTTTTTTATTTAATTTTTTTGCCTTATTTCCAATATCCAAGAAATCCATAATTATCCATAAATCAAGTCTCAAAAACCACTAAAAATTTGTGCTAAAAAGTATGAAAATTTGATTAAAAGCATAGTTTTTAAGGTTACTCAATTTTAGTAAATATACTTCTCAATCCACAAAATTACAATTTTAGCTCTAATAGGCTAATTAGAATTTAACCATCAAGTTGTACTAATCTTGAATTTTTTTTTGAGTAACTTTTTAATTATTTTATAGTTCAACTAAAACTAGGTCATTATTCAATTAACATTGCCATAAAATTTAACTATCATTTTTAACCCCTTAAAAAACTTCATTTTGACTTCAAATTTCACCTAAAATTATGTTATAATTAATACTTCCATTCAATAAAATTAGTACCCCTAGCCCAAAAAAAGCACTATTCACATCCTAGGAAGTGCCATTCATAATATCAGGTTTTTTCAAAAGTTACATTTCTTCCCTTATTAAAAGAAATGTCACCCTTAACATTTTAACATTACCTAGCTCAAAAAATTATGGATATTGCTCTCTCATCTAGGCTTTCATTTTCCAAGTTGCTTCTTTCATCCCATGGTGCTTCTAGAGAACTTTCACTAAGAATACTATTTTGTTCCATTGCTTTTTCACCTCTCTATCAAAAATTGTCATAGGTTCTTCTTTATAAGATTGGTCTGGATTAACCTCAACCACTTCCACTAGTAATATATGAGTAAGATCCTATCTGTATCTTTTGAGCATAGATACATTAAAGACATTATGAATTTGATAAAGTTTAAAAGCCAAAGTTAGTCTATAGCCTACTAGTCCAACATATTTTGTTATATCATATGGCCTAATTAACCTAAGATTTAACTTTCCTTTCTTTCCAAATAGTAAAACCTTCTTTGAAGGCAAAACCTTAAGAAACACTTTATCTTCAACCTTATATTCCACCTCTTTTCTCTTTAGATCATCATATGACTTCTACCTATTAGAAGTTACTTTTAATCTCTCTCTAATGATTTTTACTGATGTGGAACCCCAAGGTTAAAGAACCCGAAACCCCTAAAACATACAATATGGCTAGAACAAGAATAGGAATAAACTCCCAACCTATTGCACCCCCAAACAATATATGAATGGAAACACAAGTAATTGGTTGATTTTAAAATAACAAGAACAGAAATTCACCAAAGAAATTACCTTGGAAGAAAATCAACTCTTATTGCAAACAGAAGAAGACAAGCTATCCTCTCTAATAAAGTTAGGCCAAGACTTATGTGAAAAACTCACAAATATTATTAATAATTCAATTATGATTTTACAAGCTAACAATGAGGCTATTTAGAGGCCTCTTACTCTAACCCCCATTTGAATAAGGAAATAAAAAGCAAGGGGCATGTTTGGATTACACTTTTTAACAAAGAAAGAAATTTACAGAAATTAAAGCTAAGCCAAACAAGGCCCTTGTTTTTCAAAATAGGAAATAAAATAAGGGATATGTTTGTTTAACTCCTAATTAAATTTTTTAAAAATATAATAATTAATTAATAAACC
>CANXYI011410603.1:0-10435 GCA_948208565.1 Hura crepitans | reverse complement strand
ATTGATAATATCCAGACCTCCAGTCAATCTTGGAATACATATATGCTCTTTTGAGCTTATCAAATAAATTATCAATCTATGGTAGTGGATACTAATTTTTGATAGTCAGTTTATTTAGCTGTCGATAATTTACATATAGCCTTAGAGAACTATCCTTCTTTTCCATAAATAGGACAGGTGTTCCCTATAGTGATACACTCAGCATAATAAAACCTTTATCTAACAACTTTTGCAACTGGACTTTCAATTCCTTTAACTCTATAGAAGCTATCTTGTAAAGAGCTATAGACACTGGTGCTATCGGGTAGCTCTTCTAAGAAATCATTAAGAAACTCTGATATAACTAGAATCTTACTTGTATCTAGTTTATCTCTTTTGGTGTCATACACATGGGCCAAATAAGCTTGGCACCCTTTTCTTATCATCCAATTTGTTGTAACTATTGATGTCATAATGGACATAAAGTCTGACCTCTCACCTACAACTGTAATCTCTAATCCATCCTCTATCTTAAGAGAGATCCACTTCTTTTTGCAATCTACAATTATATGATACATGGATAAACAATCAATGCCCAAGATAAACTTAAACACATTGAAAGATAACTCAATGAGATTAGCTGTAAACTTATGTCCTTGAATAAATAAAGGACATTTCTTATAGACTTTATTTATTAAGACATGCTGCCCTGTCAAGTTAGTAACAAGAATCTCTATATCTAGCATCTCATATTGTATGCCCCTATCTTATGCTTATGTAGTGTAGATATATGAATGTGTGGAACTCAAATCTATCAAGGCTAAAGTAGGTAAATCAAAGAGTAAGAAAGCACCAGCTATCACCTCTGGTGTATTCACTTATTCTCTTGCTCTAATAGCATATTGTCTGGCTGGTGCTCTACTCTCAAACTTGTTTCTCTAACTACTCCTAACTTGATCTCCTATATCTTTCTTATCATTCTTTTAGGTTGAATTCATAGGCTTAGTCAAACAATCTAGAAATATGGCCTTTAGAGCTATATGCCTAACATACTCATGACATGGTCATCTAACTTGTGCCCTTGTGTCTCCTGTTATAATGCTCACACTAGGGTAGCAATACATTCTTAGCTATTGATTTTTAGGCATAGGTAGTCTAAGTCTATTGTCTAGACTTGGCTCTTGAACCCTAATTAGACTTTTGTGTTTGGTCCTATTTATAACTCTGTCAATGCTTCAGCCATTCTATTTCATTTTTGTTATAGAGGCTAAACTAACTTGTGCATGCCCAAACGGCTTCTTCCTTTGGAAACTATCTCTCTTCTCTTTTTAAATTTCTCCCATTATGTGACAAGCTACAACAAATACTAAGAAATCCTTGAGTGTCATAAGGGCCACCTAAAACTCAATGCCAAGGTTCAACCTCTTTTTAAACTACTTACATCAATCTTTTTCAGTGGAAACCATCTTATTAGCAAGCTAGCTAAGCATGGCAAATTCTTTCTCATACTCTAATATAAACCTCTGTCTTTGCCTCAAATCCATAAACTCTTGTCACATCTTATCTAGATAATGCTCAATGATATACTTTTTCTTAAACTCTTGAAGGAAGAATTCCCAAGTCAAATCTTTAAGCTCTTTGTGTACTATAACGGTCTCCTACCATTTGAATGCCTCATCTTGAAAAAGTGAAGTAGCACAAATTTCATACTCCTCTAGAGTGTATCTCAACTATTTTATGATCCTCACTATTCTATCAAACTAATATTTCACTTTACTAGATCCTTCTAGCTCTTTACCCTTGAAGTTTTCAATTCCTCTCTTCTTAAGCCTCTCTAAGTATATTTTCTGAAGGGCTTACAGTACAAGCTGTGTTGGTGGAGGAGGTAGAGGTGCTATTGCTGCTATTCCTTACCTTAGAAAATCTACCATCTACTGGAGGAGAACTGATACTACTCAAGCCACAATCCCCAAAGCACTAGGTGCTAAAGTACTTATCCTAGAAGGCACATTAATTGATGTGGAAGTATGACTTTTTGCTTCTTCAACACCCCTAGTGGTGTAGATTGACTTATCCTTAATCTATAGGGTAAAGAATATATTATAAGCATCAAGATCGTATAATTACATGATGTATATTTATCAACCCTAAGGCACTTTTATTTAATCCTTATCTATCAAAGAATGCCTAAACCAAAGCTCTGATACAACCAAATGTGACACCTCTTACCCGATCCTATCACTAGACCTAAATAAAGAGCAACCTGATCCGATCACTAGACCCAAATAAAGAGTGATCTATGAAATTGATATCCAAATTACCATAAAAAATCCCATACAAATTAAAACCATTATGGAAAACTTAATTAATAAATATTTTGCTTTGAAAACTTGAACAAATTTAAGCATCAAATCTTAGATTGTGCAAAAAGATAAAAACATCAAGGAAATCATCATGTCAAAAATTTGATAGCATAACAGCTATACCGAGACACTATTCTAATCATTAATATTAAATTTGTAGGTAGAAAACACTTCTATAATCACACAAAATACTTTTCAACTCCATATTGGTCTATTTAACCATCCAATCTCAAATTAACATTATCAATGCAATTATAAAAAAAGATATCATGCAAGTTATACATCATCGTACATATCTATACAAACACACGAAAAGTTAGTTTAAAGAATTACAAAATTATTTACAATACATATTAGGCCAAATCCCCCAAATTACATAGGAGTGCCTCATTATGATTACATCACATATCATATTAAAGAAAAGAGAAATACTAGAAGGAATCTTCTCTTTATCAACTTGCTGAAAATTAAGGCATTAACTCTAATATATTTCCTTAACCTACATATCACAAATAAAAATGATGTGCTAAGCAAATGCTTAGTAGTGTATTCAATAAAACATATGTAAGTCCATATGCACATCATACATTTACACCAATTAAATGAAAATTAGCATCATAAGCATAGATATGCATAGCATACTATAATCATGCAAAATTACATAAGCTATGGTCTATAAAGAGTATAATGATCTTTCATGCATAAAGTAATAAACATAATATTAAGCATAGCTTCATCATTTTTATGCCAGGACATTTCTTCAACTACCTATTTAATTACATATTTCATAATACTCATAATATGCCCATACCTAAATGAAAATTGTCCACTACTGGATAATGGGACTAACTATGCCTAAAAAGCCATACTAGTGCCTAAAGGCCATACTTATGCTTTAGAGCAATACTCTATACATGGATAGTATCAAAATCCAAAGGCCATAATAGTGTTTAAAGGCTATACTAGTGCCAAAAAACCATATTGATGCCCAAAGGCCATCCTCGCACCCGAGTATATGCTAATAGCAACAAAATTACCCTAGTTGATTGATTAAACCTATCCAATCTAGGTTGCCTAATTGTATAGGTCGTTATCATAATTATTATGTTTTGTCTTCTTAAATATGATTTATAACAACTTTATAAATACCTAAAGCTTATTAGTTATGTTCAACCATATTTCATATCCATACATGTGAAGAATTCAATATCATAACATCACACACAAACATTATTAACACATGTTTTCTTGATATCTACTTAAGGCACCAAATTTCATCTTGATAAGCCATTTGGCCATACCCATCTCACATACATGTACAACTTACTTGCCTCATCATGCCTTTCATTGGAATAAGCATAACCTCATAGTAATCATCATCACTTTGTTGGCTCATCTCATCTTTCTTTTTACTTTTATATCATGCATAATACATACATCTCATTCATGGCATAAGAATGCTTAACTAATTAAAGTAAGCATAAGAATACATACCTTAATGTCAACATCAACCTTATAATTATTGATCTATATACTTTTTCCTTTTTTGCTTATATACCATTCATGGTATCAAATCCATATCATAAATCATGTATAAGAAATATGCCACTATTATCACATAGGAATCAAACCATACTTACATAACTCTTTTTCGTCATAATACTTATATATCAATATCAAGCCTTTTTATGTGACATAATCATCCTCTTAAGGCTTTTTAAGGATTTTGTCCTTCACATTAAGGCATAGCTTACAAAATCAAGTTGTTAAGATGTCCATGTATAGCATATTTCATTACTTACACCATTATTATAATAATTAAGCTACATAAGCATATTATGAATAATTAGAATCATATCTATCAATTTTTTCAAAGAGAGGCATTCGGCCTTAACACACAAGTGGCCTCAATTAGTCAATTCATTATCATATCATCAAAATTAGACAAATCATGAATCAATTATGCTAGTAATTAACAAAAACCATCAATTTACAAATGCTAGCATTAATTATATGCCTCCATACACATGCTTTATATAACAACATACACTAAATACTTATGTTAAGATGAATACACTAATAAAAGGATCAAAATACACTAATTAGACTTGCTTAACTCTCCTCTTTGCCCTTTTTCCTCCTTTGTTCACTTTCTTCTACATAAAGAATATATGAAAGATTTAAAAATTTAAAACAAATCGTAGGAGCTTCAAACTCAATTCTAACCTTAAAAGTGTCTTTTTGGGCTCTCATGGACACCTAGAAAAATATAAGATTGAAGAAAAACTCACTATATGTAAAATGAGTTACTATTCACTAATATGTTTCTCCATCAAAATATTTCAATCTCTATTAACAATATTCAATCTTTCCTTAATTTCTTACTTTTATGGTGTTCTAGAGGCTATAGAGGTCTTCATTGATAGCTTAAAAGTGAAAGATTAAGGCTAAATTAGAAGAGGAAAGAGAAGAAAATGCTGAAGGCATACTAATGGGTGATGTCAACTAGATGAAGAAGATGACTTCCACACTATTCCATCTTTGAACATTTTAAATAACTTATATTGACCTTTGACTTGGTCAATCAAAGAAATAGTCAAGATCTCTTTTCTTCTAATATAATGGCTATCCATTGTTAGCCTTTTTTCTATTCTTCTCTTTTAATTATTTCATCCCCTAATTAATTATCATTCATTCCTTTATATGCCTTATAAAATCATACTATTAAGACCCGTAAGCCTTTAAAAATGCATGCTTAAAAATCTAGGAAAATCGATAAAAATAACATCTTAACTTTGCCTATTCTAAAATAAAATACTTTTCGATATTTAAAAATTCTAATTTTAATGCCAATGGCCTATTTAAAATTTTTAAGTATTAGGGTGTATCGATCTAAGAATTTTCTGAGCAAAAGCTAAATATTTTATGGTTCAGTTAAAACTAGGTCACTATTTATGTGACACTACTGTAAAATCTTTACTGTCATTTTGAACCATAAAAATGACTTTGTTTTCACTTCACATTATACCTAAAATTATATTATGATTAATCTATCCATTCGATTACCTTAGTATGACCCAAGTCTTGGGAAATACTATTCACATCTTATGAAATATTATTCATAGCATCGAATTTTAATAGATCCATTGACATATTTAAGTATTAGGGTGTAAGCAGGAAAAAAACACATTTCTTAATGCCAATGGCCTATTTAGAATATTTAAGTATTAAGGTGCAGGCAGAAAAAAACCTATTTTCTATAATATATCCTAGTACATCTTATTATGAAAATCACATAATAGAAAACTTTATATGCTTTTAACTATTGTCAATTCACTAACTTTTCCTTTGTAAGTCTATTATGTAAATTATGCTAGTTTTATTAATAGTAAGCAAATTCCCATTTTAAATAAATAAATAACTTGCAACAACACTCTTTTTCTTACATTTACTAAAATAAACTCAAATTCTATTATAATGAAAGTTTTGATTTGCACTAACCTCTATATTAAGCTTCCACCATTTATTAGACCTTTAATTCACTTCAAACAATCATTCATAAACCTTCAAATTTCAATTTCAGTAACTATAGTCCATAACCAATTACTCTAAGAACAACATTAACTTTAAATGCAAAACTTAAATCCATTTGTTGTTAATAAATCTAACACTTTAAGAGTAAAACTATATACCTTTATGAGAACAAAAACCTTTCATTTGCTGCTACCTTTATTCTTGCCTTCCCTTTCTTTAAATTGACTTTGCTATGTCTTTCTCAATTTACCCAAACCTAACACTCTAGAATTAGCAAAAATCCATGTCTACAAGTTTTAGTGCCCCATCTTTTTCACTTTCTTCTTCATTTTTCACTAAACTATCACTGTTATCATCTTATATAACCCTCAAATTCCTCTCAACCTTTTGATAAATCAACATCAATATTTTTGAGGTTCTAACATCACTGCTTTTGCC
This sequence comes from Hura crepitans, assembly GCA_948208565.1. NCBI lineage: Eukaryota > Viridiplantae > Streptophyta > Magnoliopsida > Malpighiales > Euphorbiaceae > Hura > Hura crepitans. The sequence continues at coordinate 4,121 of CANXYI011410603.1, read as the reverse complement.
TCTACACTCTACTTTGGACTCCCCTAAATTTTTTTTTAAACCTATGGTCATCTACTACTATAGGGCATTTAGCTCTCTTTTCTCGTCGTTCTTCCTCTCAATTCTCTTTATGCTAGTGTAATTTTACCATTCCACTTTTTATTTGATATAATTCCCTTCTTTTTAGACTCCCTAACTTGCTAAAAAATAGTCTCTATTCGTCTTTCAATAAAATATTCCCTATCATCCCCTTCTTTCTGTTTATATAGAAATTGAATTCCTTTTTCTCCCTTTTCTTTGAAATTTCGGCCTCCCAAAGACTTTTTTTATCAAATCAAAACTTTTATCCCACTACTTTAATTTCCTAAATCCTTTACTTATCCTTACTCATATCTTGATTATTCACTACTCCCACAAATGAAATCAACACATTATGTCTTAAGGAAAGAATTTTGTCTTAAAGATGGTGTAAAATGGATGAAGAAAAAAGTATAGGTTTAAAAAGAAAATGGCATCAGGATTCTAGGTGATAAAAAAGAAGATAACAACTTATATTAATGATTTCCCTCACTTAAAACTCCTCTCAAAATATCTAATCTTAATGGCCCTCAACTTGCCGCATGTTAAATATTTTTTACCTTTCTTTTAAATTCCTCAAATAATAATCAAATTATCTACCATAACATAAACTTGTAAAAATACATAATTCCACCTCAGAGTTTATAATATACTTATTTTAGGCAAAACTAAAATAATGAAATAAACCTCTTATTTCATTTTTAAACTTCCAATATAAAAAAATATTTCAATTTTGATATCTATACCTCTTTTGAAAAGCCCTAAAATTACATTTTTTTATTTCCCTAAGATTTACCTTAAATAGTTTTAAAGTTTAGGTTGTTACATAACACCTCTAAGATATCCATAAAAAAAGTTCAAGTAGAATGGCTATGTGAATTATTAGGTGATAGTAGATAATTCACATAGATCAAAGAAGAAGAAGGAAAAACATGTAAGAAAGTCATGGTGCTTCTATATTATACATGAAAAATAATGGCCTAGAGGCTGATATTTAAATGCCTATTTATAATAAAATAGACCTTTTCTAGCTCAAATTTCAACACTTAAAATTTGACCTAGACTAGCCCAAAGAAGCCATATGAAATAAGCTCCTTGGGCATCACACGTATAAGCCCAATAATGGGCCTATGCACTTATTACACAAGGCCTGAGTGGGCTAACCTTATATGGCTCATCAAGGCTCCATAATTAACCTATAAGTGGTCTAATTTAAGGCTTTTTTAACTCTTAAAAAGTCCATAAAAATTATACCTAAAAAATACCAACTTTTGGGTTCAACAAGGCCTAATTTCTAGAAACCCTAATTTCTAGACTTTTAAACATTAATTAGGCACCATGTCTAATTTCTCATATCATTAAATCATTAAAACACTTTGAATCTCCTCTTACTTCTTTATTTGTGTGACTTTATGGGTTTTTGAAATACATTGGTAGTACACAATGAATTAAAGTCTTAGTCTAATTGGGACTCTTATAGTCTAATACAATTGGGCCTAGAATTAATTCCTAATTAAAAATTTACTTATGTGCAAGTATTGAATGGTGTCAAGCCACACATCAAGACTACCCAAAAATGTCAAGTGGTTTGACTTAACCCTTTTATATCTAATTACCATTTAATTTGTTGTATCACCATAATTTATCTTATTTAGGTTTGAGCATGGACTTATGTCAACTTAATGCTTAATTAAGTATGTATAGTTAAGCCCTAATATGTTAGTTATAATATTTGATTCTTTATTCCCAAAATTCCCTTGTGAATCTTATTCACACTTGCATTTCAGTTTAGCCAAAGATTCCCTTAATATAGTCATACTAGAATAATGAGATAAACTCCCCTTTATAATATAAGGTGGTGATTCATCTATTGATCACTCAACTATCTTCAACTATCTCAACCAATACCTAATCACTTAGCTATGTATGCATCATGGTGATATAAAAGCACCACAGTAAAAGTATAATTCACAATATGTAAGGTAACCTTAGTGATCTCAAGTTAGAAGATAGATGAAAAATTAATATGATGAGATTGTTTCACTGACATAGATTATATATCCATGTGAATATCTCATGTTGCACCTCCAATGGACTTGTTTCTCAAATAAGCATCCACATGTTATCTCTAAGTATCACCATGCTTACAATTTATGAGAATTACTATTTGAATTCATCAAAAAGTATAACATGTGCTAATTTATATGCATTAACAATGTCTCACCTTGTTAACACTATGTCTAGGGATAGTTTTGGTACTTCATATTTGCATGCAATAAGAATCTCACATCATGAACACTTTATTATTTCATTCACACTTTTAAAGAATACTAGGGACTTTATTACATAGTGTAACATCATACCAAACAAATAAAATAACATAAGCACTAATGTAATAAAAGAATGCCTTTTATTATAAATTAATGTTTAATATGTGCATAAAATATCCCTATTACATGTGTGCTTTAAGGCATACATCTAATAATAGTTTTTTTTATTTTTAAGATTTAGAGGAATTACTTGTATAATGAGAGATGCTTCATCTATACCTATCACAAAAGTTTAAATACTTCTCCACTCAGAAAGAACTCAATCTGAGATAAAGGAGATAGATGGAGCTATTTAAAGATTATAACTGTGTGATGATTAACACTATGTAGTAGTTGATGCCTTACGTAGAAAGTCCACAGCAAGTATAACTCTCATAGATATTCTTTTTCTAATATGATATATTGCACAATTCACATATAAAAAATATGTATACTCTTTGTGTATAGCCTTAAGAGCCGTGAATGTCAGTTTGAAGCTAGCCAATGATGGAATCATTATGATAAAAAAGAAAGTAAAGCCTAATTTGATCTGGGAAGTGAAGGAAGCTTAAAAAAAGGATGATAGATTACTACCTATATTATAGTAGATCTACAAGGGGAAGCCTAGTGATTTCACAGTGAATGATGATTAAGTGTGCTATTAAGATAGATTATGTATACCCAATGATAATAAACTTAAAAAGTTGATTCTAGATGAGGCTCACAATAGTGCTTATGCCATGCATCTAGATAATACCAATATGTTTCATAACTTGAAGACTCACTATTGGTGGTCGAGAATAAAGAGAGACATAGCTGAGTATATGACCCGATGTTTGACTTATTAGCAAGTGAACGTAAAACACCAGGTTCCTTAAGGTTTGTTATAGTTTTTAGCAATATGTCAATGAAAATGGAATAGAATAATAAAGGACTTTGTGATTGGGCTATTAGTAATGTAAAGGAAAAATGATATTATATGGGTGATTATCGGTAGGCTAACAAAATTAGCCTAATTTATACCAGTCTAATCAAACTACTTTTTAGAACATCTAGTAGAAATGTACATATAATAGATAGCTATAGTACATGGTGTTACCATATCAATAATGTTCGATAGAGATCTAGGGTTAACCTCGAGATTTTGGAGAAACTTGCATGAGGCTTTGGGTACAAGATTGAATTTTAACACAACTTTCTATTTGTAAATTAATGGTTAATTAGAAAAAATTATAAAGGTAAATTGAGAGAATTATGAATTCTTTTTACTTGAGAAAGTCAATGATGGTTATAATTGAAAAGGTGCTTAAAGATATGTTGCAAGGATATGTCATTAAGTTTAATGGTAGTTGGGATAAATTCTAATTTTTGATAGAATTTGCCTATAATAATAGCTACTAGGCTATCATTAAAATGGCACTTTATGAAGCTTTGTATGTCAAAAAACGTTACACACCTTTGTGCTGGACCAACCTCAATGATGATAAGGTTATAGAGCCCAATTTGATTTGATAGACCAAAGAAAAGGTGAAGATTATCAATGATAATCTAAAGATCACTTTGGATCAATAAAAATCTTATGTAGAATTGAAGAGGAAAGATATCGAGTATGAAGTTAGGGATTAAGTGTTTTTAAAAGTCTCACTAAGGAGAAAGGTCTTCAGATTTAGTAGAAGGGTAAGCTCAATCCAATATTTATTAGCCCATATGACATCATTGAGTGTGTGGAACCGACAGCCTATCAGATGAATCAAT
>CANXYI011410492.1:0-10317 GCA_948208565.1 Hura crepitans | reverse complement strand
TAACATGTATCATCCTAATCAAATTTTACATTTTTTCAATTCATTCTAATTAAAGAGGCTGCAATAAAGGAAAATTCCTTCACAAACCTTATGTAGTACCTAGCTAATACTAGGAAACTTTATATCTCTATCTCATTCCTCGGGGGTTCCCACTCTAACACTACTATAACCTTTTTGGGGTCTACTCTAATGCCTTCTACTAACACTATATGTCCTAGAAAGGTTATTTTTTTCTGCTAAAACTTACACTTGTTGAGCTTGGCATATAGCTGTCTCTTATAGGAGCTTCTATCAGCATCTTTTTCAGCTTCTCAAAACTGGGTTAACATGTATCATCCTAATCAAATTTTACATTTTTTCAATTCATTCTAATTAAAGAGGCTGCAATAAAGGAAAATTCCTTCATAAACCTTATATAGTACCTAGCTAATATTGGGAAACTCTATATCTCTATCACATTCTTTAGGGGTTCCCACTCTAACACCACTTTAACCTTGCTAGGGCCTACTCTGATGCCTTCTATTGACACTATATGTCTTAGAAAAGCTATTTTAGCCTACCAAAACTCACACTTACTCAGCTTGGCATACAGTTGTCTCTCACTTAGAGTCTATAAGACAACTCTGAGGTATTTTTCATGTTCCACCTTGGTCTTAGAGTATACCAGAATATCATTAATGAATACTATAACAAACTAATCTAGGTAAGCTTGAAATACTCTATTTATTAAATCCATGAAGGCTACTAGGGAATTTGTGAGACCAAATGGCATCACTAAGAACTAATAGTGCTCATATTTAGTTCTAAATGTAGTCTTAGGAATATCAGCTTCCTTAACTCTCAACTAATAGTATCTAAATCTCAAGTTAATCTTGGAAAATACACTCGCACCTCTCAATTGAACAAAGATGTCATCTATTCTGGGTAAAGGATAGTTAGTTTTCACTGTCTCTTTATGTAGCTATCTATAATCAATACACAGCCAAAGCGATCCATCTTTCTTCTTCATAAATAGCATAGGTGCTTCCCAAGGAGAAACACTAGATTTGATGAAACCCTTATCTAAAAGTTCCTACAATTGCACCTTTAAATTTTTCAGCTCAGCTAGCACTATTCAATAAGAGTATTAGAAATAGGAGTTGTACCACGATATGCCTCAATTTCAAAATCAAGCTCTCACTGTGAAGGGAAATGTGGCAACTCATCATAAAACTTAAACACTATTAGAATCTATTCAAGTATTAAGGTGGATGCATCGGTGTTAATAACATAGGCAAAGTAAGCTTCGTACCCTTTTCGGATGAGTTTCCTTGCTATAACAGTTGAGAAGAGGTTATTCACATAGTTTCTCTCACCCATAACTATCACTATCTGCCCCTCTATAGTTTGGAGGGTTAGCCTCTTATCTTTACAATCAAGTATAGCTTGATGTTGAGACAACTAGTCTATTCCTAGAATCATATCAAACTCATGAAATGGTAATTTAATCAAATCCAAAGGAAAGAGACATCCCTAGATCACTAAAGAACACTCTTTATACACCTTGTTCACATCACACTCTATCCTATAGGATTACTGACTTATATATCTATGTTCACTTACTCAAATATCAGTCCTCTATCATGTGCCAATATGGTGCATACATATGAATGTGTTGATCCTAGGTCTACCAAAGCCAAAACTAGAATGTCAAATAAATAAAAAGTACTAGTGATGACGTCTTGTGCTGCTGCCTCTTCTCTAGCTCTAACATCATAATGTCTAGTTAGGGCATGGTTTTTTGATCTAGTCCCCTGAGTAGGACTAGGTTAATCCCCTCTACTCTACTTTTGACCCTAGTTTTGAGGTACAACTGTGAATACCTAAGTATGAGCACCCTTAGGCTATCTTTGAGGACACTTTCTCTAATAGTGGTCCTTGGCACCACAAGTAAAACACTTTTCCCTTCTACAAGACATACACTAGCCCTAATGCCTCTCATTAGAAGTATTATACATTGGTGGTCCATTTCTATTACTAGATGGACTAGGAGTACAAATAGCTCTAAGAGGTAATCGAGGTCCGATTGTGAAGGCTTGCCTAGATCTTTAAGATTGTATCTATCTCTATGCCTAGTGCATAAACTGGGATTGAGATGGTTCTTCTCTCCTCTTACTATTAACTGGGGCTACACTGAACTACTTTGTAGTAAATTATCTCTTTCTCTAGAAGAAATCTCTCTTTTCATGTACCATCTCCTCCATGTCATAAGTAAATGCCACTAATATAGCAAAGTCTATTACCCTCAGGTTTTCTATCTATATCCTTATCTCCACTTTCAACACCTTTAGAAATCTCTTACACTTTTCCTCCTTATTAGGGATAAAATCCTCTACATATATGATCAATCGGGTAAAATCCTTCTCATATTTAGCCCTTATCATCCTGCCTCCTCTTATCCTTATAGGACTCGAGGATATACCTTTTCTTGAACTTTGTCAAGAAGAACTCCTAGGTAAGGTTTGTCATTGCCTTCCTCTTCCTAATAGTATCCCACCAATGGTATTCCTCTTTCGATAGGAGGGAAATTGTACATTTTATACTATCTTCTTCTGAGCATTCCAACTATTCTAAAATTTTGAAAGTCCTCTCTAACCAGTACTTTACTCATACTTTATCATCCTCCTTCGTACCTAAAAAATTCATAGCTCTTATCTTTTTAATTCTCTCCAATTGTGTCTTTTGCACATGAGCTGGTGGTGATAGAGGTACTAGAGCTAGTGGAGAAGGTGAAGGTGGAACAATAAGTGTAGAGGTATGCCTTAACAAATTAACTATCAATTGTAACAAAATTAGAGATGCTTATGTCTATGGTTGTGCCTAAGTGGTGGCCTATTTATAGCATCACTAGGCTTAGGAGTAGCTATATTATCTGCTCCCTATATTATAGTCGAAGTATAACTAGCCACTTCCTCTGCTCTCTCCTCTAATGGTCTATCAACCATCTTAATTTACCATAGAAATCACAAAACTTATTAGCCTCTGTGTAGTGTAGCATAACACTATAACCAACCTTAGACTCTAGCACTCATGTACATTACCTAAGAACTTTAAGCCTACGCTCTGATAGCACCAAATGTGACACCCCCTATTGGATTCTTAAAGAAAATCGATAGGCAATACACTTCCCACCAGGTCACCCATCTAGAATTTCTCTAGAGGTAAACTCTATAACACTTAGGGATAGTTTTAGAACTTGATTAGGCATTGCTTAGATGTCCAATCTAACCTTCAATCATATTCATACGTGGTTTGATAGACTTATAAAAACCATCTATAGAAACTCTACAGGTTACAAAAAATTAGGCAATACAACAACTACTCGAGTGACATATCAAAATATTTTTTCACCTATTGAAAGCACTTATATGGCCAAACAATCTATTTAACCTCTATCTGGACCCTTCTAGTCCCCTAATCAACATTAGTACACATCAAATAGATATAAAAAAACACACACATAAGGCCTCAAGCCCATTATTATTGAAGCATTAAACAACTTAACCAGCAAAACACCTATTTATATATATCTCATTCCTACTTTATATAGACATAGTAGCTCCTAAGCATATTAACCCATACCTGTAGAATTTATTTACATAAGTGCCACTACTAAAAAGAAAAAAATTTTATTGCCCTTTAGCTATTGTGTAGCTACACTGCATGATCACTGAGGCTGGCTTACTTATCTTTGCTACTTGCACACTATAATAAAGTTAATGAGTATAAAACTTAGTGGTGAATTTAAACCATTCAAAACATGCCACATGCATTAACACACACAAGCAAGCAAAAAATAATGATTTAAGTGTAGTGTGTGAGTAACATACTAGGTGACTAATGCCATTCATATGATATTTCTTATTTACTTTAAACTTAACAAAATGCCACTGTGGTGTATTTATTAAAATTATCATTAATTATTTTGGACTTATGTTTTACTATAATTTAATTCCATTTTATAGGCTTTACTAGATAGACAACACTTATAGACACTAGACTAAGAGGGAATTGAGAAATGTGTAGTGCCCACATTTTGGACCTCGGTCGCTATATCAGCCTAATATAGCAATAGGGATCAGTTCATAAAAACCTCCCAAATGGCAAAAATAATGAGCAACTATGCATAGGGATCAGTTTGTATACCTCCTAATGGCAACATATCACGTTAAGAATATTCATCTTAGCCTACCTAGTAGATTAGTGCAATGGCCCCTCTAGAGACCTTCACCGTTGCACTGGCATAGTCTAATATACAGTCAATAATACTAGTAATATAGAGTGTCTACCTTGCAAACTAGTGCAGTAGCTCAATTATGAACATCAGCCACTACATCAACCAAGTCTAATAAATAGACAATCTAACAGCTACTACTCCTTAAGTTGACTAGTTAACCTATCTAATGGGTGTCTAACTAATGCACCATCTAACTTAATTTTAAGTTCATTTCTTTATTGATCAACTTTTTATAATAGTCCAAGTCCAAAAATAGATAGTTAAAATTTTTATTTGACAGTCAAATTTTAACCTGGATAGGTACAGGTCATTTTTTACCTTATTGGACAATTAAGGGTCAATTTTCTAAATTATTTTAACTCATTTTTCAAATTTACGATGGCTATTTTAGGTCCTTTTCAAACCCTTTTTTAGTGCCAACTGCACTCATGATCATGAATTCTCATAGCCTAAAGCAAATCTCAAAAATATGTCACATTGCCATAATAGTGACTTCCAAACTTTGTTATACAAACATTACAAGTTAGGCTAATTCAAGGCGCTATTTGCATGCCAAAACTAGTCTATTTACATGTCAATTTTTCATGCCATTACAAGCCAAATTCAAGTCCTCTTTTTAACCATTTTCTCACCTTAAAAGGTATCCTCATGTTTAAGCATTTCATGCCTTATTATGCATGCATAATTACTTAAGTCATGCCATACAAACATTGCCACATCCATGCCAAATATGTTATGCCATTTCACACACATATATTAGTTAGGCCATACCTCATTTTCATTCCATTTAGCCTTGCATAGCTCTCGGCCAATAGCCTCACATTGCCTTACACATGCTTTTAGTCACATTTAAGCACACATACACACACTTTAACATCACATAAGCATACTTACATGCATATAATCCCATTACCAGCCAAACTAGGCCAATTCATACCTTGAACATGCCTCGACCACACTAAACACACACATACAAGCTTTATTCAACAATTCCTTCACCTACACCAAAATGGCAATCACTAATAAGTTTATTGCCACACAAATTGCCATGATAACACATTATTTCCATAGTTTACTTACCAAATAACTTCTTGGCCAAATAAGGCCTAATGCCCACACTCCATAATTCCACCACATACTACTATAAATGATGCTTTCTTATGCCAAATATACTAGAATCCATGCTAAAGTCACCTTAACAAGTCATACACACTTACACACACTTGCACAAACTTATCAGCCAAATAGGGAAACTCACCTTTGCTTCACTCTTTTCAACAATTCACCACTATAATTGTTCATTCTACATACAATTAATAGAAACACAAGCCTAATTCATAAACTCACACACATTAGCTACATTTTCCACTACTTATATATAAGGATTCTCAGCTTAATTCATAGAATTTTCATCACACATGCTTTAAATGCATTAAACTCACTTACCTCACTACCAAGAGAGATGAGTTCCTCACTTTAAGCTTGAAAGAAATCTCAATAGACCTCACTTCTTCCTTTCTCCCAATCATGCCCCCTTATATTAAAAAATCCATAAAAAATCACACACATCTCCAAATCAAAATCCAAGCATATAGGCATTCATAAAATCATCAAATCCCCTAGGAAATAAATTAAAAAAGGGTTAAATTTCTAACGCATCAAAAGTTGATTTTTAGTACCCTTAGAATGTACTGATTACCTTCCTTGAGTTTTCTTGCATTCTGGGGCTTATATGTCCTCCAACACCTTTACAAGTCCATTCAAAAACACAATTAAAGTACTTTTAAGGGCAATATACAAGGGATAAGCTTACAAAATAAAGCAAAAATGGTTACTTCCAAAGGGAAATGGCATCGAGATAGCAAAAAGAGGAAGAAGGAGAAGGAATGGGGTGGTGAAAAGGTATGGCCAAGTGACCATATAGGTGTAAAATGAGGGCTTATATAGGTGGTGAGGTGGCACGGGTGGGGTAACACACCACCCAGGTGCCCCAAAATAACTCAATGTCAGCAAAAACTTTGGGAAATTTTTAAAAATCACTTAGACCTCTAAAAATCATCATGTTTATTTCAAAAATCCATGTTTAGAGGCTCATAAAATTTCATATTTGAATTTCATTGATAATGTAGTTAACCAACTGCCTCACTTTGCATGAAAAACCTGAAAATTAAGAAAATTTACAAATGACCTTGGAATTCAAAAATTCTTTCACCAATGGACTCAGGGGAATTTCTAACCTTTAGGTATGGCATTTTTAGGTCTATCCAAGCACATCCTAGCTCATTCGCACCTTGACTCCATCTTAGGCTATGACTAACTAGATTTCAGCATAAAATAATTTATTAGTTCTGCTAAATCTTTAAATTATCCCTTTTTTTCATTTTATGGCCCTCAAAGTTTTATGGCCAATACCCTTACCTCAAACCTCGTGAATGTGTCTCGGTATATCAGGAACACTTTTTGGCCTCAATGTTACTATTGATAGACCCTCGACTTACTCGCATTATAGTTTTAGGGTTAAATTTTCAACTTTTTAAGGCATGGTGAGATTAGGCTTTAGGTCACTATCTTTCAAGTCACTGCCCGTGTCCCTAGTCATTAGATGACTCATGGCTTCCAATTTTTCATTGAGCTCTTTGATATGATCCCTCTTATCACACTTGGGTGGTGGAACCATATTTTATTTAGGCTTAATATGTGGTATCTCTTCATCAATAATTTAGTCATCCTCTTCATCTGTCATTTCTTTTTTGCTATTTTTATTAACATAAGGTTGACTTTTATCTCCCTGAGTATATATAATTGATAGTGCAATGGTTATTGCGACCATTATCCTTTTCTCTATGTCATGAAATATCTCATTTAGCATCGACCTTATTACTACTTCATCTCTTAACATGATTGCTCCTCTTAGCAAGTTAAAGATGGATTAATAGTGGCTTCAAAATTTAGACGTAACATGATTTTTCCTAATATGCTTTTATGTATAATGTTCTAGGTATACATGATGTCTAGGAAACAAATATGATACGTGTTGATACATGGTCATGTTATGCATATATATATGTGAATACATAGTATGCATATATAAATAGTTAAAGCATGAGTGAGTTTATAAGATTCTAATATATGGATAATTCTAAGAATGCATTATTATAAAGTTAATAAACTTTTACTAAAAGGTAACCTTTAATGCATAGGGGGTGAATGATGCAACATTATTCATATAATTACTGTAACATGTGCTAGTGTGAAGTGTACTCAAATCTATATGAAGTGCATTTATAAAGCATGCATGATAGGATGTTACATAGTTGTATGCATGTAATATAAAATATCATGTTATGAATGAGATACTTATGATATGTTTATACAAGGTGTGAGTTTTCATAAAAAACAAAATACATGGATATGAAGTTTATATTATGCAGTAGGTATAATGTTATTATTCATGTATACATAAACATAAAAAAGGAAACATATTAGGTGTAGATAAGTGAACACAAGCAATAAGCCTTTTAACCTTGTTATGCCCACACATATGGTCTTAGCAATTCTTTCTAGGCAACCTTACTTGAGTATCAATAAAGGAAACATAGATTTAATTATGGGCTTAATTGGGCCCAATAACCTTTATTATTTAAAGCACAAGCAAGAATAATGGCCTATAACATTTAAGACTTATTTAGGTTAAATTAGGTTGTGCCCTTTGCAGATAAAAAGCACAATAGACTTAGGACCAATTCAAATAAGTTAAAGTGTAATAGGGCTACATAACAATCATAATGCAATCACAAACTCTTATGGTCATACAGCATAAGCAAAGTTGCTAAGCTTAATTATATAGACTTTATGGTATAGTCTAAAATGTCTTATGGCTACCACAAGCAAGGTCCCTCTTAATGTGCAACCCCAATCAAGGCTAGTAACAATTTATTAGTTCACTATTTTTTATACTTAAAGGTATGAGGCTCGCGAGTTACGGATATACTAGCAATTCTGTATACATGAATAAAAAGCATTTCATTATTTACAACAACATATAAGGTAAAAGAGAAATAGTTTTTATAGAATGAAATGCTTGAGACTAGTAAAAATTAGAATATTACAAGGTATATTTATTTTGGGACTTTCAAATTAAATTCACAGCCCCCAATATAACTGCCACTTTAGATTTTTAATGTATTGAGATGAGGTAATTAGTTTTTAGAGTCATCACCTAGCTCCACACTAGGATCACTGACCTTTTTCCCATGTAATTTTTGAAATTAGATTTTATTAATGCCCTAGTAATATACCATCCAATATATTCTAATGTTCATTAGTCCTATGTCATGTCAATAAGCATTTTATTTAAAATGTACACCTCACATTTACACATAAGGAAAAGTAAATTTTTGCATTTGAAAGATATAATAAAGCATAAACATGAATTGAACATTGAGAAATTGAGTTATTTATTAATTGTTTTTTAACTTGATTGTTATCCATAATTCAATAGCAATTGGTGATATTGCCTAACTCCCATCTCTAGGAGATTGTCTTTTGCTGAATACATTTTTTTTAACTTTCATTAAGGAAAACAAAAACCATTTTATTAAGAAAACACCAATTAATTAGGTAGAAAAATAAGTGATTTGAGGTTAGGCTCTTTACAAGTAAAACAAGTTAATTAAAGTACCTATTACAATTAAAAATTATCAAAAGAAGTAAAAGGTACAAAAACAAATAAATAAATATGAAATAAGGATTAATGCTACCTCTTCATTGGAACACCTATGTGCACTATATAACTCTCTTAAGTTAGTCTGTCCAAACGTTATATGCTACCTAAATAGGTTCATGCAGACCTCTTCTCTAATTAAGACTTACACAACTCAACTAAAGCAATTAATAATACAAACAGAGGTCTATTAGAACCTAATAACTGCACCAAATATGATGAAAACAATACAAGTTAAAGATGTAATAATGGATATGAATGATTACATAATATATATGAACTTGTTATAATTGAAATGACTATTCATAGAAAGAAAAACATAAATAATTTGAGCACAACTAAATCAAAATGGAACATATATAAAATATAGAGTTTCAAAACGTGTTTGAGTGGATTACATCTTTGTGAAAGGGAGTCCATAAGGACTTAATCTTTATTCTAAAATTTAATTTACAATTTTAATGATGAACAAAATGATTAGAACATATTAAAATAGTCTAGTTGATATAAATACATATTAATAACATGCTATAAAGGTTAATAGTGATGAAACATGCATTATTAAACCTTAAATAAGTGTTAAAATAGAATATGGAAGATGCGTATTAAATTGTTATTGAGCATTGGTCCGTACGAACCTCATATTGTACATATATTCAAATAATTAGTCTATGTAGACATTAACACTTATTCAAATTCTCCGTGCAAACTTATTCGTCAGTTCTAAAAAATAAGTGTGATTAGAATTTTCCAATGAATGATTAATAAATGATTAAAATGATTTAAAATGTTAAACCTACTCTTATAATTGATGTGGGGATTACATAAAATCACTTCAAATGTCAATTAATCTTGGGAGATCCTGAGTTAAAGAATAAAATGATTAAAAGAACTAGAAGAATGTAATGAATGAGAATAAGGCCTTAGATCTTAACAAGATAGGTGATCCAAGTAATAAGATGTATGTCGAGTTTCAAAAGAATAATAATTTTTTAGTAAGATTTAAGACATATAGAGTGAATCCCACTATAGAGTTTTCTCCATTAACTTTTAATAATTGGTGGTTGTTCATGTTTGTGAAAAAGGTTGATGAATGGGGTATTTATGAGGGTTCTCTATTCAAATAAAGGGGACTTTTATTTTGATTAGAAATCAAAATCTGAATTGGAATATCGATGTCTCGAAGCTTACTAGAATAAGGTCATTATGGAACTTATTATTTATAAAGAGGTCTAAGAGGACCATAAGCTTTAGTTATTCAGATAAAACATAGGGCATGGTCTTAGTTTATTTAGGTTGCCTATGTGTTAGTCTGTAC
>CANXYI011410449.1:0-11822 GCA_948208565.1 Hura crepitans | reverse complement strand
TATTTGATATAATTTATTAAGTCCCAATCCATTTATGACTCATTTAAATTATGATTCAAACCGTCCATAATTTTTTTAACTTGTCATGATTCAACTTACCCAACATATGCCAGTGCATCTATATCATCATTATTATGTTATTTTCCAAAAATAAACAAAACAATAGTAGTATGTATATTAATAAAAAGAGCATTTTTTTTAATATTTATTAGCTCTAGGTTTTAGAAGCTTAGATGCCAATTTTATTACATCTGTTATATTATATAGACATAAAAATGACATCTGTCGTATAAAAAGAATGATCTTTACACGCGTAAATACAAATAAAAATATTTGTATACTTCACACTTCAATGTATCAATTCATAAATAAATTAATACTCGACATGTATAGAATAATTTTACTGAAATATTGTAATTAAATAAGCAGTTTGATTGTTTGAATGTTAATTTTTTTTTATTCTATTTATTTTTTATTTGTTGTAATTCATTTTTTTAAGATATTTTGTTAAAATAAATTTAATGATCAAATATATATGGTTAAGAAAAAAATAGAGTGCGAGGTTCAACGTAATTGCAAGTTGACGCTCTCCCATTTTGAGAAGTGCACGGGAGGGTAATACAGACGGAGGAGGAAAAGAATATTATTTTCTTCGTTGAGTGTGCATGCTAGATTGTTTGAAAGAGAGTGGGAAAAAATATGTTCTACGTAATATAAATACTTCTTATTTAAACAAAAAAAATTAATTTTTTCTTTTTAATCTGAAGCCCGTCAGTTTATTCGTCGGTGACAGCTCTATTTTTTTTTTATCTTTTGTACTTCTTTCTGTAATTTTATCTTTTTTTCAAAATAATTTTTAGATATATATATATGAACTTATATTATTTGTTTGATACCAATTTATTATTTTTTTGTGTTTTTCAATAAATTGAAAGTTGAGATCATTAATCTTAATTTTTTATGTTAATTGCGTTATAGATATGCTTTTCATATGTAAAATCGTAAATCGTTAGTTTATTAGTATTATATCATAATAAAACTTAATGCAATTTTAATTTTTCAATATGAAGTTATCTTTCTTATTTTGAGTTTACTATTGTCCTTTTCAAATTGGAGTTATTTGTTTTTCTTATATAAAAGGTGATTTGGTATTCTGTTTACAGATAATAGGTGGAGTGAGTGTCCATTAAAAGTCAAATTACTCGTAGCACGTTATCATTATTCATTCTTTTCATTTAAAAAATTTTAAAAAAATTAATAATTTTAATAATTACGTATATTTTATATACTTCAAAATTTTATAATTTTATTTACACTCTATTGATTAAAAAAGTTATTCATATATTTAACTATAGGAGCGAACTCAGAAAATAAAACTAAGAAGCTAAAAATAATATATGAAGGGATGCAAAAAGTTAATAATTAATTTGTAAGAAAAAAATTAAAGAATTAAATTGGAATTTGCAAGATAATTTTTTTTTTTTTTAAAAAGGAAAGCCAAAGTACCCTCAAAATAGATGCAGATCTGGACCCTATTAGCTAGCTCGCATTATAAAAGAATTGCTTGAGGCAAAATCATAATTTTCTTATTTATAATTATGAATTAATACGAATCAAATTATAAAATCTGTTAAGTATTGATAAATGAATGGGCAAGGATTGGATTTTGGCAGCAATCAAATCGAGAGTTAGTAAAATTTGCCCTTTGAAATATTAGAGCTGGATAAAACAATATCGTTTGCAGTGTGCCATTCCTCTTCTTCTTCGTTTCCCTCTGCTTCTCTCTTTGTCCTCCAAGATGGCAATAGCAATTGTCTCCAAATCCAAAAAGCAACTGTGGCCAGGACGGGGCGGATTTCAAGCCCACGAACTATTTGAAAAGGAAGCTCGAGTCCGAGCCATAGCAAAAATTGTCAACTCCTTGGTAGCAAAAATAAAAAAAAAAATTATATTTTTTTATAATTACATTATTTAGGGCAAGTAAAAAATTGAAATTTGATGAATTAAAAAATTAATTTTATTTTATTTAAATTACAAATGATTCTCATTTACGAACTTTTTAATCCCTGAACCAAATAGAAATTAGGAGCCAAGATCACCCCACACCTCTTTAAATTCTTCCTTAGTTATCGGAAGAGTCCGCGAGATCAATGGCTTGAAAATATCTGCACAAATAGAAAATTTGTCATAGGAAGATCTAGGACTGACGTTTCAATGCCTAAATCAGAAAAAAAAAGGCTTTAGAGATAAGATGACAGGTAGTTATAATATGCAGGTTTTTATATATATACCGGTGACAATGCGTATTCTTATATAGTTTCTTCTGATTCTTTAACTAATGCAGAGTGTCGAGATTAACTAACTCGAGTTAGTGTAACTTTAATTTGCAGATATTTCCAACCACTTGAACTTCCGTTTAGTTCTTTGGACCCAAAGTTATTATGGTAACGTGGGTATTACGAGTTAATATCCTTTCAATTTTGAAGAGCAAAACTCTGAATCTCGATTAAATAAAATCTATTAGATTTTAATTTTTAATTGAAAATTAAAATTATATTTTATTTTTAATATTTTTTAAATTTTAAATTGAAAAAAATAATTCGAAGTGTGAAAAGTATAACGAATAGTGAATAGGCATAATTAAACACAGAATGTATTTCAGTGCTCTGTTTTCACCACTTTGTTTGGTGGGCCACTGCCGGGTCCAATATGGTTTTTTTTTTTTTTTTTATTTTTTTTATTTTTTAAAAAACGGATATTAGTTTTCAATTATGTGTCAAATGGCCCATAAGTTTTCAGGAATGGCTAACTTATCCAAAAACTCAAATTTTTGAACAGAATTGTTATAAATTAATAGTTGAATGCTAATTTAGTTAAAAAAAAATAATTTTGGACAAATTGTTTGGAACCTAATAGTTCGCATATATAGATCAATTAAACCCTTATTCAAATAAATTTCATGTAAAATATAATATAATTTAATATTTAGAATTTTAAATATTAATTTAAAAATTAAAACCAGGTGAAATAAAAGCAAGTATTAAATTTATTTAATTATTCAACATTTCATGGAATAATAAAATTCAAGTTTATTTATTTGAAATGAATTAAATTAATTATTTGTTGGATTATTACATTTTGAATACAAAATAAATTATAAAAAAAAGTTTAATTAAATGTTTTGGAATTAATTTTTTTTTTTAATGGAGATCCGGTCCTTCTAGAAGGGCTGTGTCCGCCTTCAATCTAAGATTACTCATTTTTATATAATTTCTTTTGTAATCTAATCTTTTTAGTATTTAAATTGTATGAGTACGGTCTTTTTTAAGAGGACGGGAGCTAAGACAAAATCATATATGTTTAGTTGCATGACAAGTTGTAACTATGTATCTGCATGGCCGCCACGTGGCAAACTCTGGACTTAACAGAAAGCACTACCAAGGAAAGAAAAGGTGAACTATGTTTTTCCAAGATATATACATGCACAAACCTTAACGAAGAAAGTGAAATAAGGCAAGAGTAAGATAGAGAAATTAATTGAAGATGGAGACAGAAGGAATGAGGAGAGAGAAGATGAGGATAATGGTAGGAGTGGATGAGAGCGATGGGAGCTTGTATGCTCTTCAATGGACACTTGATCACCTTGTCGATGGTGTTAACATTGCTGCTACTAATGAACCTAGCCTTGATGATTCTGGTTTGATCACTTTGCTTCATGTTCAGCAGCCTTTCCAGCCCAGCATCATCCCTGTTGGTCCTGGTGGTGCAGGTTCGTTCCTTCTTTTTTTCTCCCCCCTTCTCTCTCTCTAGGGTTTTGACTTTAATTTACACAAAATTTTGCTTTACTTAATACAGCTTTCTATACACCACCTTCAATAGTGGAGTCTGTGAGGAAAGCTCAGCAAGAAAATTCTGCGGCCATACTTTCCCGCGCATTAAAGCTCTGCAATGATAAGATGGTCATCAACTCCTCCATCTGATGATTTTTTTTTTAAAAGAAATCAGATACATAAATAAATTATTTATTTCTGATAACAGGTGAAAGCAGAGACTCTGATACTGGACGGAGATGCAAAGGACATGATTTGTCAGGCTACAGAGCAAATGCATGTTGATCTCCTTGTTGTTGCCAGCACGGCCTTGGCAAAATTAAGAGGTCATTTCATTCCTTGATTACTCACCTAATTGGCTAATTATAAGACAATTATTTTTAATTATTTATTCACAATTGTGCAATTATTTCTAAACGCATGTTAATTGCAACAAAGCAATTAGTTTCACTTCAATTTTTTTTTTTGTACAACTCGTACATTTGTTTATATAGGGGAAATGTCTATTTTGATAAATATTATTATTTATTTTTTTCTATTAATGAGAAACTTATTACAAATGAATGAAATTGGGATTTTATTTATGTTTTTTAACTGGATGCAGGGCTTTCTTAGGGAGTGTAAGTGATTACTGTGCTCATCATGCAAAATGTCCCATCCTCATTGTAAAGCCACCAAAGGAGCAGACCCAAAAGCACTGAATACTACTTTTCACATTAAAAAAAATAAAAAACTTTCATATTTTTAGTTTTCATAAAATATACTCCATATACTTAGTTTGCTTAATATTTTGTTAGTTTGCTTAATATTTTGTGACTACTTGTTCTGCTTCTCTTTTTCATCTTCTTGTAATAATAAACAAGATTCATAGTCTTGGGAAGTCTGTGTTTATATGAATCTGTCCATCGCAAGTATCATTGTGCGTCTCTAAGAAGCTTAGATGACTTTGGAATGGCAGAAAAAATCATGCCTGAAAAGAATAACAGATTCAACGAAAATTTATAAATAAGGAACTCAAAATGTAAGGAAGTTTGAGCAGGTAATTTAAATACCAGTTAGAACAATGTCAAATTTAGAGCCAAAGACAAATGGAAGTCATTGAAACATTTGCAAAGTTAGGCATTGAATCAAAACAATTAATGGGCTTAAACCATAGTTTGCAGGGCAATACCGAAAGGAAGGCTACAGAATGCTTGGACTTGGCATCCTTTGGCAACAGCCACCAGGCAACTTGTGCTTTCTGGACCCAGGAAGCTTATTTGCAAGCGCAGCGCCCCTATTAGGAACAGGAGAAGTGGAGAAGGCACAACAATTAATATATTTTTTTTTTCCTAATAGATTGAAATGTTATTTCTTTATATATTCGAGAGAAATTACACAGTAGTAAATTAGGCTCATTTTTTAACTCGTACGAAGTGCATTTGCCCAGAATCATGATTTCTTAAAACTACAAGGGGCAGCCCTACATGCCAACATGAATAGTAAGTGCAAAATATAACTTCTACATTTTTTAAGTCGCTAATGCATTCTTAATAATAAATCCAAACAAAAACAAAGTACTACTTTAAAAACAACCAGCAGACCATAATTCGTATTTTCAAAAGTTTAAAGCAGGTAAAACTATGGAAGTCCTGGATTGCACAAAATTCTGTTCCACTTGCAGTGGCGTTCCCTTAACGGTTAGCCTTGGCAACTCTTTCAATCTCATCCTTCTTCTTGATGGCATAACTGAAAAGGCAGATGCATTTCAAGTCAGTAGCTAGATAAAACAAGCATACAGATAGAAAGGTAAAAGTAATGATACTGAACCTGTTGGAAGAACCCTTTGCCGCATTGATAAGTTCATCAGCCAAGCACTCGGCAATGGTCTTGATGTTCCTGAAAGCAGCTTCGCGTGCACCGGTAGTGAGGAGATAGATAGCCTGGTTCACACGTCTTAAAGGAGAAATATCCACAGCCTGGCGTCTAACAACACCAGCAGACCCAATACGGGTGGCATCTTCACGAGGACCACTGAAATAATTAAACATTACTTAATGAAAAATTGTCATAAATTGATAAATCAGGAAAACACAAAATCAAAAAGGTCACAAAAAGTAAGCAGTAAATGCCAAACCTATCCATTAGAACTTGTCATTTACATACCTGTTAATAACAGCATCAACAATGACTTGGATTGGGTTCTGATCAGTCAGAAGGTGAATGATTTCCATGGCATGTTTAACAATTCTAACTGCCATCAGTTTCTTTCCATTGTTTCTACCGTGCATCATCAGTGAGTTTGTCAGTCTCTCTACAATAGGGCACTGGGCCTTCCTGAATCTCTTGACTGAATACCTTCCAGCAGTATGTGGAACATAGGTTGCATGTTTGGCTGGTTGGACACCAATGTAGTCACACAAGGAAATATCATTGACCTGATGCAAAACATAGCAGTCATGGCAAAAGAAATAGCTCTTCAAAGTTCTATCTAAAAGAAAGGCATGATATAGCAAGCCTAATAAATAGGCTTCAAAGAGGAACACAGCAATATATTCCTTGGCACCAGAGCAGTAAACCAATAACATACACCAACATGACTGCTATCCAGCAAGGAAAGCTAATCGGCATGCTATTGGAACTAAATGCCAGAGAGAGAAATTACACGACAGCCATGGACCACAAACACCAAGTCGAATTCAGGCACAACAGTAAAGAGGACATAAAAGATCAACAACTGAGATGACGAACAAGACAGATACAAATGTGCAAAATTCAACAAGAATGCAGGCTGAACAATTATCTTCTTCCATAATGCATCAATTCAAGGCAAACAAACAAAAACAAAACATATACCAGAAACAACCCAGCTAAATAAATATGTAACAATAGATATAAAAATAATTCCATCGTCACGCATTTACAACCCGGTACAAGAATTGTTCATCCATACGTAGAATGATAAAATATTAACCACGCAACAGCGTAGTAACACAGATCCATCTAAATAGTAATTAGATACAAGACATCCACATGAACAAATACAACCGACAACTGCAAGTAAATATAAGGCGAGAGACTGAAAACCTGAACATCCTCAAAGGTCCAGCGGTTGAAGAGCTTAACTTCGTTGTAGGGCTGGGTAGGTTGAGGCTCAATGCTCGCAAGCTGCGCCACTACAGCTGCCATTGCTTACCTGCACAAATAATAAACAATTTGAGAGTGAGAAACGGAGGAATAGAGAGATTGAGAGGAAACGAAAGAGAATTAGAAGCCTTCAAACCGGAAAAAGGGAGTTTGAGAGACAGGGGAAGCTGCAACTGCACAGGTAACGAAGGGCACGGTAAGTTGAAAAACCCTAATTTATAGCGAAACTAAGTTAGGGTTCTGCTGCATTTATATTGAGTCTGGGCTAATGGGCTTTTTCATCTTTCAAATTATCATATCAGAAAATTATTAGAAATACTAAATATTTTTTACTAGTTATTTTTTTTTTCTCCACTAGTTGCATGCCATTTGTTCATTTTTTTCAAATTTAAGATATTTTTTACTATTTTTTTATTTTCTCCATTAAAAGAAAAATATTTAATAATTCTTTTATATTTTTTAGTAAGAAAATTTAAAATTGAAGTGATAATTAAATATATTTATGTATTGAATGTAATTAATTTAAATTTTTAAATTTAAATTTTTTAAAATTTTATTATTAATTATTAAAAAATACAAATTCAAAAATAATCTTTAACTGTATATGACCCTTCAAAATCGTCATTTTTGTTTGATAAAAAAAAGAAAAAAAAAATCCTCCTTTTTACTAGTTCTTTCCACACATTCAATCCTCCTCCTTCCCCGGTCCTCCGCTTTCAGGTAATTTGGCTTACTTCAGCAATCGGGTTTGCTGAATTACGCGAAGTTTGGTGCTTGTTTTTCTAAGCTGGTACGTATTTTGAGATATATGGGCCGTATTACCGTGTTTCGTCTGTTGCTCTTCTAACTTGACTTGGGATTTTAATGAATTCTTCGTATCATGAATCTTATTTTTAATTTTCTATGTTTTCCTTCTGTTTATTAAGTGTTTGTTTAGAACTAGTTTAAACTGGTTTTAGTGCTATTTGATTTCACCGTTTACTCGTGAATGATCTGTACGTGCTTGATTGTTTCTAGTTTGGGAAAAATATAAAATTTTTGGCTGGACAGGTGATGAGGATTTGCAATAGTGAAGGAATGAGGTTTATCCTGTTTTAATCGTTGAAGAGATGAGTAGCGAGGGAAACAGAAAAATTCTGAATTTTATGGGTTGATATTCCATTCTTTTTATTTCGTTGCCGGCATTGACTTCCCCACCTTCATTCATCTTAAATTGCTCATGAAATCCTGCGTATAACAATTAGATTATCAGCTTGATTACAAGTATCTCACTATTCTCTCCGTGAAAGTTATTGCTTATTTCAGTTTGATGCTGTTTCTTTCATCATCGTTTATGCTGAATCTAGAGTTCTAGTTCTATTTCTAATTCATTCTGTTGAAAATATGCAATAATGAATGCTTCATGCTACAGCTTACGTTTACCGTTTCGGAGTTTCTTTGGGGAATTAAGTGTATGTACAAGGACTATCTTTTCATTTATTCTGATTTATTTCTTGAGCCATGTTGAAGATAGATGAAGAAAGTGTTTGTATTGCATAAAAATTTCAGATTCATGATTTACTGTAATTATTGAAGTTTTTTGAGCAGATCCATTGATACACTTCCTGATTCCTGACAATTCATGCTTAATTTCTTAAATCCTGGTTTTCATTTCTCTTTGCAGAAGATTAATATCAAAACCAGTTGATAACATAATTGAAGTTCTGAATTTTGACTTTCTATATATGTCATTTTTAGGCACCTTCGGTTGATAACAAAATCGAAGTTTTCACGTTCAAGATGTATATCTCTGCTTCTTGTTCAGTTCTGGAGTTTGCTTACTTGAATTTAGTTCATCCTGGTTGTTCACCAAGACAGCATGACAGATCCGTTTGAGTAAATCAGATACCGAATTTGACTTGCTCACTTGACAAAATGAGAGAGCTCTTTTAGTTACACAGCTTGCAGACAAGTGTTTCAGATGTTTTTGTCAATTATCTTCTTTCATAGTTCTGATGACCTCTTAGCAGTTGCTACTCATGGGAAGAAAAATGTTACGCTTTAATCACTTCTAATAAGCAAGATAATATCTTCTCATTGCTTGAATACTTCGTAGAGTTTCATTTATTTCCTGAATTGAAGGAATATTGGTGGCTAACTAACCTAGGCGGGGAAATCATTCGGAAAACGGCTATTATAGCAGCTGGGCGTTCTTTCACTCATCTTATATCAAGGTTCGTCACGAAGAGCATCACAAGCTGCCAGGATATTGTGGTTTCTTCATCTGTTCGGTTGGCACTCAGATAATGATTTGCAATCCCCTATCAACAGTTGCTTTTATTTTTATAGTCTGGCGTTTCTTGCAGATCGAATACCATATGAAGAGTATTTCTTGATGGGGTTCCATTCGTTAAGTGAAGATAAAGATCTAACAGATCTTGAGGCCGACTTACATTCATTTTGCCACAGAAAATGTTCTTCCTATGCGTAGTTGAGAAAGCCACCTGATATTTCAAGTGCTGCTCTGTCGGACTGATTTCGAACTTCTCTGGACCCGAATTTATCCTTGCTGCAAGCAGTTAACAATTAGCCTCTGTAGAAGCCAGTATAGCAGAAGATCTTTTTCTTATCTATTTATCTATTTGTTATTATCTTCGGGTAAACAATTCTCCCAAGAATTTATTGCAACAAGGTACTGTAGTTCATTAAACATACACTAGATCTCGCATTGAGCCAATTTTCTGCTCATGTTCACTACCAGTGTTCAGGCTAAATTTGTGTTGGATGTGAATATTTGCATCCAAAAAAAAAAAAACAAGAAACTGAATACGTTGAAATTACAATTGATCGCTTTTACAAGTTTCAGTAATTTGGTATATCAACTCTGTACATTAACTGTTCTTGTATCTCCCCTTGTGTTCCAGCAACCAATTTTGCTTGACAACTGTTTTAACACTGTTTATCCTGGACATTGCAATTATAAAAGAATCTTGTGCAGGCATGAATGTGTATACTGTTGCTTTCTGAGTTATAAAACATCTATCGTGTGTTACTCTAGCCGCATTCTTATTCCAAACTCTACCCAAAATTGTTATTGGTTGGAGTGATCCAAGCTGATTTACACAACCAAACAGGAAACACATCCTCGAAGCAATTAAACTAACAAAAACGAGGTTCAATCCTTAAAAACACTCTTGCTAACATTTGATCAAGAAGGTGGTTTAGAGAATGAGTAGGAAGACATCATAGGTAATGCATGTACTACAACAATCCAAGCAGCAAAACTATCTTCTCACACTTCAAAATTTCAAGCAATTATGATAAGACAATCCATAATCAAAATTAAGTCCTGAAACGAGATAACATAGAGCATGACAAAAACTACTATAACAAAGAGTCTGTACTACCAGTGAACCAATATAATCAAAACAATGTCATACTTAGGGTCATCAACGGAGCCTCCTAGCTTCTCTCTCAGACTCGAGCAAGGTAAGTATATCTCCTTCTCTAACAGGTCCCTTCACGTTCCTCATGATGAAACGATTTTGGTCATCAAGAAACTTGACCCTCACTTGAGTCACCTGACCCCTAGAGCCAGTACGACCCATCACTTTCACCACCACAGCATGCTTGATTGTTGAGTCCATTCTGCAACCTATCAAAAACAGAATTAAGATAACTCTCGGACGGGATATAGATTTGAATCAAATATTGCGCATGCTTGTACAAAATTATTGAAAATCAACACGTCTCTTCGCAGCATCATCAGCTAAGAACTTTAACCTAATCCAAAAGTAATCAGACACATGATACCTATTGTATGATAACCTAAACAAAAAATATTGAAAATAAACATCTTGCATCATCAAGCTAAGAACTTTAACCTAATCCCAAACATAATAATTAGGCAAGGATCCGATCCAAACCAAGCTAACAAATAGAAACAGGTAATTAAAATAATCCCGATATCTTATTCTCTTCCCCAGTTTCCCATCTTTCTGGAGAAAGATACAACGGAACAAATTAATTAAACAATGGATTCACTGTAAACGAACGAGCTACTTCAAAGACTAGTCAAAGAGATCCATTCACTACAATAATACATAAGAACAATGTGGAAAACCATAAAATACCTTTAAACGCACCTGCACGAACCTGAGCAACACCGGGAAAATAAGAGCGGCGAAGGAAGGTAAACGGATAGCAAAGACCAACAGAGAGGCGCTAAGCTAGGTTTTTAAAAGAGAGATCAGTTGTTAATTTACCAGTTTGCCCCTAAGTTAGTAGGGTTTGCACTTCTATTTTATTAACATTTTAATAATTTTTTTATAATAGTAATTTTTTTACGAAAATAATATTCCTTGGTTAAAAATTCAATTGCTTTGATGTAAGTTTTATTTTAATATGTACCAGATTAAAAGTTTCGAGAGAGTTTCTACTTTTTTTAAAAAAAAATATAATTTTATATCATTTAATATTTAAAATTTATTTATTAAAAAATGTGTTATTTATTATTTTCATCAGCAACAACATTTAATTTCGTAATTAATATTTTACTTTAAAGTATTTGTGAACCTAAATGGACCAATAAATAGGTATATTCAATTAAGATTTTAATAGACTTTTTTTAAATGATTTTTAATTATTAACTTTTAAATACTTTGATAGACTTTTAAAATATGAATGACATTAGTCAACTTTCTAAAAAAGTATGAATGACTTTAAATAACTTTATTAAATGACTTTTTACATTTTAAATTATTTTTATAAACTTTTTATTTTTATTACTCAAATTAACATTTTATTGTTAATTTTAAAATAATCTAATTAGATATAAGTTTAAAATAAAAAAAATATATGAATATAATTTGAATTTAACTCAATTAT
>CANXYI011410436.1:0-10124 GCA_948208565.1 Hura crepitans | reverse complement strand
TCAATTTTAATCCTAAAGTAAAAGAACATTAAAAAAATTTATTTTTCCACTATATCCTCTTAAAAACCGAAGATTTTTCTGCTATCTTCTTCCCTTTGTGTCCCATCTTCATCCCATTCCAATGTAAGATTAAACAACAATGTTGGCTTTGAGAAAATGGATGGAAATTATCAGACTGCCTGTTTGTGATTGTAAAAGAATGGGAATGTAATTTTCAATTTTTGATTATTTTTTTTTAGTTTTGTATATTTAATTTATAATTTCATTAATTATGTAATATCTAATTATCAAATTTCTAATGAAACTTTTCACATGGCACATGTGCAAAGCATTACTTCCGAAGTCCATGCTCTTTCTTTTTTATTTATTTTTTTTACAAGAAAATGTTTGAACTGATTAACCGCCTTATATCCTGCCAAAAAAAAAGTAATATTATTACATTAGACGTGGAATGTGCGTTTGCTTCTTCTTAACTATTTTATAGAGCTTGAATTTGAATATATAAAAGTGGTTAAAATTCGATTATAATTAAAAATTAAATTAAATAGTTTTAATTTAATTATTTTAGTTTTATTATTTTAATTTTTTTATTATATTTCAATTAATAACTTTTAAAAATATTAATTAATTGATTTGATTCGATTGTAAACGTTGGATTTGATTTTAATTCAAAATTTTTATTAAAATTTAATTTTTAATTATTTTGATTCAATAATAACAGAATCATATACAATAATAAAGTTGACTTTATGCTGGAAACCATATGAAATTACTTGATTCTTAATTATTTAGAATTGCTAATCTGTCAACTTGAAAAAAAAAATTAATAATTAAGTCGAATTTGCCAAGCCGAAATAATTAGCAAAGCTGAGATTGAAAACTACATAAAAGATTTAGATCTGTCAAAACCAGAGATCATAGCCTGCCCTCTTTCAGAAAAGAAAGAACCTCAATTATCCAGCTAAGTTTCCATGGAAGTAGAAAAGATATCTGAATTGTTCATCAAGCCTTCTTTCCCAACTCCTCCACACCTAAAAACCTACAAGATTTCTCTATTAGATAAATTTAATACACAAGGAAACAACGTTCCTATGCTCTTCTACTACCATTATCCGACCGAAGACATTAATCTCAACTCAAGAATGTCAGTGCTGCTAAAACAATCTTTGTCTGAAACCTTAACCCATTATTACCCATTTGCAGGAAGGATTAATGACAATGATTCCGTTGATTGCAATGACGAAGGAGTATACTATGTTGAGGCCAAAGCAAACATCTCTTTGTCTGAATATCTCACCCAACCTCATCTCCTATCAATCAATAGCTTGTTACCAGGAAATGATTGACATTTACCAGGTGCATATAGATCTTATGTTTTGATGATCCAAGAAACAAAGTTTGCTTGTGGCAGCATTGTCGTTTGTGCACTTGGGTCGCACATTGTTTCGGATGGGACTGCCTTTGCTTCATTTCTGAAATTTTGGGCTGCAGTTTCTCGCAACTCAACGAAAGATATCATTCCTCCGAAATTTGATGGTGCATCCATTTTTCCACCCTGTTATGCAATTCCCGAGGACAAAATGTATTTTTCAAAACGTTTTTAACAACTGGAAAGCGTACTACAATGAGGTTTCTGTTTGATTCATCAAGCATTACCAATCTTAAGGCTAAAGCAACCACTTCCGGGGTCGAAAATCCGACAAGGATTGAGGTTGTTTCTGCGCATGTTTTGGAATGCATTGCAGCGATCTTGAAGCAAAGTTCATCAGGTTCTGATAAGCCAATTGTATTCAGTCATGCTGTAAATTTACGGCCAAAAGCTACACCACCAATCTCACAAACTACATTGGGCAACTTCGTGCAATTAGCACTTGTGCTATGCTCCCCCGAGGAAATCAAAGTAGATGACATAATCCACATACAGAGGGAAGCAACGAAGAAAATCGACAGTGTGTTTGTGGAAGAATTAAAGAGTGATGGAATGAAGAAGCTAGGTGAAGCAATGTATGGGATTTTCAGAGATCTTAGTGGGTTAGAAAATGGAGTGAATTCAGTGGGGATAATCAGTTGGTGTAACTTCGGATTGTACGAAGTTGATTTTGGATGCGGAAAGCCTTCATGGGTTTCTAGTCTAGGTTTTCCATCGACTGATTCTCCAACTTCATTCTTAAACAAAATCCTTCTGATCGATGCTCCAATGGGTAAAGGGATAGAAGCATGGATAGAGATGGATTAAGAGGACTTGCTTTTGTTAGAGAAACACAAACATTTGCTTCAATTTACCTCACTGAATCCAAATCCTCTGAAACTTGACCAGGAATTTTCTGTTTATACGCCACGACCAAGGATGTAATAATCCGTTAAGTAAACAGGAAGAGTTTGGTTTCTCTGTTTGATTCAATGGATTGGCTTGAAAGATCACCTTCTTCCTCATGTTTCTTCTTCATCTTCCAATAGGAATCCATTGCCTCCTGACTTAAATTATTTCAAGTTCTTGTTTGTTTGATTGAAAAATAAATCCGAATTTCAAGTGTATTTTGCTTTATCTTGTCTCTTTGTTTGAAAATTGAATGTTTCAGTGTATTAATTTTAGTTTCTTTTTCTTTTGTGACAAATATTTGAATTTTAAGTGTAATAATTTGATATTTTACCATCACTACATTAAAAAAAAGTTTATGTTTCTCCATTAATTGTATAATTTATCTATAATTTGCTGAGAAAATGGATTTAATTCCATTGGTTAATAATTTTCTAATAAGAAATACTCGATTTATAACTAAATTATAATTTAATTATTATTTATTTTAATAAAAGTAAAAATAATTAAAAATTAAAAGTCGGCCAATCAAAATTTGGCACATCAAGTTCTCATATCATTAGTATAATAATTTACTATCTAAAAGCATAATGTCAAGTTCGAATCATTTTATTGTCAATTATTAATAAATTTTAACTTTATTGTAATGAAATAATAATTTAATTATAATTTAATTAAAAATAAATAATTTCTTATTGGTCATCATTGGGATAATTAATTCTACAAGAAATTTTCAATCTTACCCTCTCTAGCTTAGAGGTAAGGAAGTTTTGTTTTGGTTTGGGCTCTTTGCTTGGGCCAGATGTGGTTAGTGTTCTTTACATAACGTAGGATAAGTGATTTAAATCTATAGCGAATTATTAATAATAAATTGTTAAATATATAAAATAATTAAATTTTATAGTCATAATAGTTTAAAATTAAATCAATCAATTATGTATTAAGTTTAAATAAAATTTTTTTTAATGAGATGTGTTTATCCTTTTAGTTTGGTTAATTCCAATTGTAAATTTTAAAATATTCCATTTAATTCAAACTCAATCAAAAGCTCATATTTTAAAGATTGGGCTTCAACTTTTAACTAAAGTGTGAGTTTAGTTCGATTCTACCCTGATTATTTTTTATTAATTATACAATTTAAAACATATAAAAATAAACACATAAAATTTCTTTTAATAAATATCAAATTTTATACTTTTATTAATACATTGCATATTTTTTATGTATTTTTATAATTTTGTATCATATAATATAATATTTTATAATATATATTAAAAATAACTAATATTTTAAATTTCCTATATTAATACGTTAAAGGAAGATGAAGCAATAAAAATAATAAATAATTCAATAATGAAAGGCAAAATTAAAAAGGCAATATATAAAGATAAAAGAAACAAACAATCTTAAAAACAAGACAATCCTTTAATAAAAACATTTTCTTTAGCAAAACGATGACATCCGAACTCATGCTTTGTAGTTATTTACCAGCTTCTTGCTAGGCTGCCATTGTTACCATCTTTCCAAATGATTTTGGCTTTTCATCTGGCTGTATACACACACACACACTTCCACTGTATTGCAACCTCCTACGAATGGATGAAATTGCATAATAGATACAAATGATGATAAGTTCGGATGTTACTTCGCTTTGTCTTGTCTGAAAACTGGATTTGCATATTTATCTATACTTCTATTCTTAATTATTATATGATTTTATTATGGAAAAAAAGTATTATTTTATCTCTAAAATTTATCTCGGAATTCTATTTTGTTATTTAAATTATTTTTAGAGCAAAAATGCCCATATAATTAAATAAAATGACGTTAAAATATTTTTATAATTGTTGAAAATAGTGCAAAAATATCTATACAATTGTTGAAAATAATACTAAAATGCTCATATTATTTAATATTATCTAGGACATTTTAGTACTATTTTAATAATTACGGGAGCATTTTTACTCTAAAAATAATTTAATATGCAAAATAGAGTTTCGAAATAAATATTAAAAGTAAGTCCGTACCTTTTTTTAATTTTATTATTTTAATTGCTTGATTACCAATTGTTATATATTTATTTTTAGAGCTCGTTGCCTGGTCTGCCCCGCCATCAATTGTCAGCAAAAAATGGAAATAGAAAAAATTTCTGAAATGTGCATTAAGCCCTCTTCACCAACACCTCCCCACCTCAAAATCTACAAAATTTCTTTATTAGATCAGTTTTTTGCACAGTCTCGACATTCCCATGATTCTCTATTACTCCAACAAAGACATTAATCTTACTTCAGAAATGTCAACGTTGCTGAAACAATCTTTGTCCGAAACCTTAAACCATTATTACCCACTTGCTGGCAGGATCAAGGACAGTTTCTCCATTGATTGCAGCGATGAAGGAGTTCGCTACATAGAAGCCAGAGCTAACATTTCCTTATCTAAATTTCTTAACCAACCTCACCTCCCATCATTGAACAACTTGTTGCCAAGAAATGATGAATCAAATCCTTGTAAATCTCACGTTATGATGATCCAAGAAACAATCTTTGAATGTGGTAGCATTACCATTGGTTTGCTCGAGTCGCACATGGTCATGGATGGAATTTCCATAGTTTCATTTCTGAAAAATTGGGCTGCAATTGCAACCAAATCAACTAAAAATCATGTCAAACCTCCTATTTTTGATGGTCCATCTATTTTTCCACAGTATAAAGCATATCCAAAGGATCCTAATCCATGTTTTCCTGGACCATTTGTAAGAACTGGAAGGCTTACAACAAGCAGGTTTGTGTTTGATGCGGATGCCATGGCCAACCTTAAGGCCGAATCAACCACCAACCCAACAAGAGTTGAGGCAGTTTCAGCAATTCTTTTGGAATCCATTGCAGCTGTTCTTAAAGAAAGATCATCAGGCACTAATAAACCAATTGCATTCACTCATGTTGTGAATTTAAGGCAAAGAGCTAAACCAACAATCGCAGAAAGTTCAGTTGGGAACTTCTTGCAATTAGCACCTGCATTGTGCTCACCTGAGGAAATAAAAACCCCTGGCTTGATACACAAACAAAGGGAAGCAATAAGGAAAATCGACAGTGTGTTTGTGAAAGGTTTAAAGAGTGGAGGATTCAACAAGCTGTATGAAATGGTGAATGAAGTATTTGGAGAAGTAGTCAACTTATCATCAAAAGTTGGAGTGAATTATGTGTTCATCTCTAGTTGGTGTAACTTTGGGTTATATGAAGTTGATTTTGGATGGGGAAAGCCATTATGGGTATCTTTTACTGCTTTGCCATCACCTAGTTCTGCAACTCCATTCTTAAACCTAATCATTCTAATGGATGCTGCAATGGATAAAGGAATTGAAGCATGGGGATTATGGATGAAGAGGAGTCACTTTTGCTAGAGAAACATGGACACATTCTTCAATATGCCTCACTTAATCCAAGTCCTTTCAAGCTTCTCAAGTAATTAATATTAAGTGAAAGATGTTTTCTAGATTAATGTATATATGTGCATCAGTGATTAAGTACATGAGTAAACCGTCGGATGATTCGACACTTATTTTTTTAAATAAAGTTTTTAATCTGAGTTTTACCGATAGAATAAATAAAATTGAGATTTAATTAGTTTAAGTGGTTTGATTTTTTTTATTTTACTTTATTATGTGTTAGTTATTTATTTAGAAAAAAAACCTCCCTAATAAAAATAATTATGGATAAAATAATTGAAGCATGGGTGATTATGGACGATAAGTCACTTTAGAACACCTTATTCAATATGCCTAAGTGCTTTCAAGCCTGTGAAGTGATTAATAAGTGATTATATGAAAACAATATATGTGTAATGATTAAATAAGTAATTCATGGAGTTAATCATGACATCTTGACACAACAAAGCCCCACCATGTTCGCCATTACAACTTCTCGTCTTATTATTTTTCAGTCCCAGCTTTCTACCTACTCCCGTAAGGTGAGAGCTCGGACAGTTGGGTAAAAAAAAAATCAAAATTTTTATAGAAAATAATTGAATCGAGTGAATTAAATAAAAAAAATTAAATTAAATTGATCAAAATTTTTAATAAATCAAATTTTTTATATATAAAAATATCAATACGATATCATTTTTTGGTGTTCGATTGATTCGGTTTTTATAATATAAAAACCGAATCAAATCAATTTTTTTTAAAAATCAAACTAAATATATTAAAATAACAATCGATTCAATTTAATTTAATTTTTTATTTCGATTCGATTTCACTTATCTCTAACTCCCATCATCGATCTACAACAATGGCCACTTGAATTTCCTGAAAACGAGAAATCTTAAAATTAAGATTTTCTTTTTTTTTTTTCTAATTATATTTTATGATTTTTTAAAAATTAATTTATCATGAAGTTTAATAGTTTGTAAATTTGTTTGAAATATTATATTTAAAAAAAGTATAATAATTACAGTTTTTTGAACACACAAAATTCCAATTACGATAAATGACGAAATTGGCGATCCTCTCCATGCTTTTATGGCACTATCCAATTTAATGCAATTGAAATGTGAAAAAAAAAATCATTGCTATTCAATAAAGATTAATATACAATTAAAATTAAAAGTAAGAGAACTACTTATAAAAAATTTTTACTAAAAGGCTCGATAAAAAAATATATAAAAATTCAAAGATTTAAAAATATATTTTACCTTATTATATTAATAATATTATATATTTTACAAAATATCACATAGACTGGGTCAATCAATTACAAATTTACATATAGTTTATGATTGAAATGACCGAGTAGATGAAACTCCAAATATCAGTTGAGGTGGACAATCGAAATTTTTACATAACAAGTTCCAAAGGATTTGGATTAAGTGAGGCATATTGAAGCAAGTGTTGGTGTTTCTCTAACAAAAGTAACTCCTCTTCATGCATCACTACCCATGCTTCAATTCCTTTATCCATTGGAGCATCCATTAGTATGATTACATTTAAGAATGGAGTTTCAGAATTAGGTGATGGAAAACCAGTAGAAGAAACCCAAGCAGGCTTTCCCCATCCAAAATCAACTTCATACAATCCGAAGTTACACCAACTAGATATTCCCACAATATTCACTCCTTGGTTTGAAAATGTGACATCTTCTCTAGCCTCCATATACATTTCAACTAACTTGTTGAATCCTTCACTCTGCAATTTCTTCACAAATTCACTGTCGATTTTCCTTATTGCTTCCCTCAGTTTGTATACTATGTCATCTAGTTTGATTTCCTCAGGAGAGCATACTTGAGATGCTAAATGGAAGAAGTTACCAAATGAAGTTTGTGGGATTGGTGGTGTTGCTCTAGGCCGTAAATTTACAGCATGAGTGAATGCAATCGGGCTGTCAGAACCTGATGACCTTTCTTTGAAGATCCCTGCAATGCATTCCAAAAGCAGTGCGGAAACAGCCTCGACCCTTGTCGGATTTTCGACTCTTGATGCTGTTGCTTCAGCCTTAAGATTGGTAATGCTTGATGAATCAAAAAGGAACCTCCTTGTACCACGCTTTCCAATTCTGAGAAATGGTTCAGAAAGTGAAAGCCAGGTGTCGTGAGGAAATGCTTCATACTGTGGAAAAATAGATGGACCATCAAAATTGGGAGGTATGGTATCTTTAGTTGAGTTGCGAGCAGTTGCAGCCCAACATTTTAGAAAGGAAGCTAAAGCAGTCCCATCCATGACCATGTGGGATCCAACTACACCAATGGCGATGCCGCCACATGCAAAGATTGTTTCTTGGATCATCAAAACATGAGGTTTATTAGCATCTGGTACACACCAATTATTTCCAGGCAACAAGCTATTGATTGATAGGAGATGAGGTTGGCTGAGATAAGCAGACAAAGAGATGTTAGCTTTGGCCTCAACATAGGGTACCCCTTCGTCTTTGCAATCGACGGAAACATCGTCTTTAATCCTTCCGGCAAGTGGGTAATAATGGGTTAAGGTTTCGGACAAAGATTGTTTGAGCAACATTGACATTTTCGAACTGAGATTAAAGTCGTTGTTAGGATAATAGAAGATCATGGGGAAGTTGATAGCATGTGCACTGAGTTGATCTAATAGAGAAATCTTGTAGGTTTTTAGGTGGGGAGGTGTTGGGGAAGAAGGTTTGATGCTCATCTCAGATATCTTTTCTACTACCATTTTCGCTATTGGTATAGGTAAATGAAGACAGGAGATGATCAATGGTGTTGCAAGATCTCAACCTTTTATACAAGATTGGCCATTCTGCAGTACAACCATGTAAGCAATTCAAATCCAAATCAACACCACTCACTAAAAATTATAAATTTTTAATACAAAATACTTTCAAATACTTAAAATTAAATCCAAAAAAAGAAGATAATTTTTTTAAACAAAAATAAGCAAGCTTAGTACATGTAATTTAGCATTATATATATTCACAACATGCTTATAATGGGAAAAATTAAATCATTTATCTGGTTTTGGGATGAATAGCAATGGTTGCAGATATTCCCATACCTTCCATTTCTAAAGACAAACAGATAATGTTTTTCATCTATTGGCCAATGCGGAAATCCATTGTTTCACAGAAGGACCACCCTTTTCTTTTTTCCACTGCGGGGAGAAAAAGAAAAGAAAAAAAAAGGTGGAATTGTTCCTTTCAAAGAGGGACCTTCCTACTTTTTTTTTTTTAACTCAATTGAGGTCTATCACATGATATATCAAAAAAAGAAAAAGTATATAATAAATAAATAAATAAAAGTGAGATAAGACTATTGTGTGCTCCTTTAAAGTGGGATTTGGTGAGATAAAATTATTGTGTGCCGTTTTAAAGTGGAATTTATGATTCACTCTTGAAAAAATGAATCCTATTTTTTGAAAAATCTCACTTTACTTAATTTAGTATCTCTATGACACATCAAAACGAAACTTGAAATTTCCCATTGTAAATGCTATCAATATTGTCAAGTAATTAATAATATGAACTATGAGAAATAATATTAGGTACTGGGTGGTTAAATTTTTAAAAAATATATATTTAAAATTTATTTATTTAATTAATCTGAATTTATATTAATTATATTCATAAAAAATATTTAATAATATTTTTAAAAGTTAAAATTAAATTTTTTTTATAAATATTATTTAATATTTAAAATTATTGATTCGATTAATTCGAATTCACCTTAAATAAATTTTTAAAAAATAAAATATTATCTTTTAAATGCCTTTCATGA
Source organism: Hura crepitans (assembly GCA_948208565.1). Lineage (NCBI taxonomy): Eukaryota > Viridiplantae > Streptophyta > Magnoliopsida > Malpighiales > Euphorbiaceae > Hura > Hura crepitans. The sequence continues at coordinate 571 of CANXYI011410436.1, read as the reverse complement.
GAGAGTGGTTGAATTATTTTTTAATTACATAGTAGTGGGGCGTAGGGCCATAAAGGATGCAAGTGGAAGATTTTTTATAAGATAAATATTTGTATATCAATTTTTTTTTTTTTTACAAAAAAGGGTGATTCATCTTGATCGTCCCATCTTTATCCATACCCCCCACTACGTTCGCCATTACCCATTACCACCAAAGAACAATGGGCCCTTAATTTCTTGAAAAACGATCACGAAAAGGTTTTTCCTTTCCATCAATTTATTGAAATAGCAATTTTTATCTGAAATAATATTTCATTTTCATAAATATAAACTTTTTTTAATAAAAATTTATAAGCAAATTAAATTAAATTATTAGTTCTTTATAATATTAAATTATTAAAAAATTGACCCTACCGATATTTTGATTGGATCGAATAATTCGACACTACTTTTATTTAAGTAAAATTTGAATTCCAGCCTATAAATTATTAAGTAGAATAAATTTTTTTTTTCTTTTCATCCAATGATTTATTAAAACACTGCAAGTGGCAGAAAGATAAGATATCCAATTATCCCATTTTCTTTTAAGAGA
>CANXYI011409961.1:0-15204 GCA_948208565.1 Hura crepitans | reverse complement strand
ATATATATATATCTGTGTGTGTGTGTGCGTGTGTGTGTTTGTGTGTACATGTATGTAAAACAGATAAGTAACTATGTATGAACCTTTGATTATATTCTTGTTAAGTATTAAGATTGAACACTTAGAAGTAATGTGAAAGATGCTTATGATATGTAAACTAAATTATTATAACTACAATATGGCATGAAATGAATAATTATTATTGTGGTATGTTGCCATTAGACTAACTTTTATGAAATACTCTTAAAAACACTTAGAGCATGTAATATAAGATGACTCTACAGTAAGGTTGGATGATTGAGCTTGAACTAATGCCATGATGAAAATGTAATGATAATTCTGTGTGACAAGTATGATATATGATTTGATCCATTGACATGAAATGTTGAATATGATGTGCTTAAAAGAAGTTATGTAGTTTATAGACATATAACTTGTGACTTAGTATCATTGAATGGTTGTTGACATTCAAAATTGATAATTGACATGATACCTTAAGATGGGAACTGAATACTTGACTATTGCTATGCTACGAGCATCCTAATGATACCATTTAATGGATAAAGCATAAGAAATGTAACAAGTATGTTTAATTGAGTAACTAAAATGAAAACCCTATATATCATTAGACTTACATTATAGCATTGGAATAATTTGGAGTGCAAATAGGTTCTTTAGTAGTACCATAACATCTTTTACATCATGTGTGTGTGGGTACGACTATGTAATCTTAGAGGGCACTGTGACACTTAAGAATCTTTAGGTTATGAATAACACTTCTTGAGATGTGAATAGTCTTTCTCGAGACTCGGGTTTCAATAGTGCCACTAGATGGGAGTATTATTGATAACAAAATTTTGGGCAAATTTTTAAACAAAAATAAAGTTATTAAGATGGTTAAAAACATGAGTAAAGTTTTCATAGTAGTGTTCTAAGAAGAGTAACCTAGTTAATGCTAAATCATAAGTTATTATGTTTTTTCCCAAATTGATATAAAAATGTCACAACTTGATACTTAAATATTCTAAATATTCTATTGGTATTAGAATTGGAATTGTTTAATATCAAGAAGTATTTTCTAAAAATAAAGCAAAGTTAAAAGTATTAATTTAAATTGGATTTCAAAGGTTTTTTAGTACAATATGTTTAGGCCTTCTAAGTCTTAACTTTAGTAATTTCATTAGACACTAAGATATAATAATTGAGATTTTAAATGGAAGGAATAATTTTTAAAAGAATGAAAAATAGTTTAAGATTTTCAAGAGCCAATGGATTTTAAGTAAATCAAATCATAACCATTAGATTAAAGAACTTTATAAATGGTCAAAGTGACTATTTTTTGTCAAATGAAAGATGAACCATCTTCCTCTTTACACCTCTAAATGCCATAGTTCTAGCTTCTCCCCTCTACCATTTTTTCACTTCTCTCTTCTATTAAATGCTCTTATTATACATCTAAACCCAAAATTAAGTCTTCTTATGTTTTATGGGAATTTGATCACGATTGAGGAAGCAATTTTAAAGAATTAAGTTGGGGTAAATAGTGACCAAGTTTTGGGTTAGTGGTTTTTCTTAAGATTTTATATTTTTTATAGTGTATTTGGGATCCAAAAATAGTTTTGGATGGTTAATTTGATGTTTGCAAGCCTATAGATTTTATTTTAGATTTTAAAGTGTTTATATGTTTTATATTTGTAAAGAAAGGTGAATGAAGCAAGGGGAAAGGCAAAGATAAAGATTAAAAAGGCTTAATTGGTGTCTTTGGCGCCATTTGGTATATGTATCCAATAATAGAATGGCTTTATGTGTGAACTTGCATGATTAAAGTGTGTATGTTAGTGTATTAAATTTGTTATGTGTATGTACACTAATGAGAAATAGAATGTATGATTAATTGGTAGATAAATGGTATTAATTGCATGGGTCAAAAATGTCAATTTAAGAATTAAAGTTAGACGTGTGTGTTTAAGGTGTTGATCGAAATTTAAAGGTTTAAGTATAGGTAATTGAATGATGTTTAGCTTGATTCTTGACTTATGTAGAGTAAAATGGTACATCATGTATGCGGTGTCTATGTATAATCTTCATATTAGGTTGTAAATAGTATAAGGTATGCATTAGTGATTTTGGTATGAATATGTATAGTGACTAAAACACATGGCATGTCATATGAAGATATTAATGTATGGTAACCTTATAAATTGCATATAATTAACATATGTGTAATAAATTGTGTAATTAAATGATTATGTTTGATAATTATGTAATAAAACTAGAGGCAAATATGGATAAATGTTGAATATGGAAAGTATGTCTAAGATGGATGAGATATGCCAATGGCATGTTTTGTTGAATGCTTTAATGATATGAGATGGGTATAACTAATGCATTTATGAGAAATGATTAATAATAATCTTATGATACATGCAATACATGTCTTGTAATATATTTATGAATGGTGAGATATGCTTATAATGCCTATAATGCATGAAAAATAAGATGAATGTGAACAATCTGACTAAAAGATGATAGTTACACTTTTTTGTCATTTGTTGCCTAAATTGTATGTGAAATATACATAAGCCATGTTAAATAAATGAAACTTAATTGCTACTATTGATAGCCTAAAGGAATGTCAATAACCTAGTCTTGTTACCTTGATTAGTTAACTAAGGCATTTAGTAGTTTCTAGGGTACCTTGTTACCTCACTATGGCCTTCAAGCTTAGATAATGATGTCATGGCCCATTTATGACCTTTAAGTTCATATTATGATGTTCGAGCCTGTATTATGACCTTTAGGTTTGCTATGACCTTTGTGGTCCAACGTGATCTTTATAGCCTAATATAGCCTATGTGGCCTGCTTATCTCGTTATCCATTATTTGGAATATGTCTTTTGATTATAGGAAAATAAATAGTAACATAATTTAAATGATAAGAACATGTAACAATTTATGAGATTAATAAACCTTATGCATGTATTAGAATGTTAGCAAATGCATGTGATGATATAACCTAGTGTTTACATTTATGTTTTCTAATGCTATGAATGTTATACCTATTTAATATATCATCATGAATGTAAAATGCATGTGATCATATATGGCTTATATTATTGGATATACTATTAAGCTGTCAAGCTTTGCACATTAATCTTTTTTGGGGATACGTAGGTTGGAAGTGTAGATTTTGAAGTTTTGAAGCTTTACCTCAATAGTAGCATGATCAAGTAAAGTTTTCTTTTGGTATATATGTATATCTTTTATATATTATGTGATATAACAAGATAAGGCACTCATATGTATGCAATAAGGTTTATAGGCCTAAACATGTTTTCAAGCTAGTTTTGTAACTCCTTAAAGAAGTTTGTATAGTTATATATATATATATATATATATATATATATATATATGTATGTATGTATGTGTATATTAGGTTAATGATATCTAAGCACGGATTGAGTGTATGAGTTGATGTATATCTGAGTCCTATGTTAATTGATTTATGCTTAAGATGATATTGGAGAATAAGTTATAGTTTAAATGAGTTTTATGAGATATAGAAATGTTTCTCTCATAGGTTATTATTTGGGCTATTGTCATACGACAGTTATTATGCTATCAAAATTTTTACATAAGGACTCTTAATAGTATGACCATCAAAGTGGTTTTTGTTAAGATAAGTTTAAAGGTTTTCATGGTAACCAAGTTATAAAAAAGGTTTTAAATTATATATGTTTTAATTAAATTTGGATATTGGTATATGTCACTTCTCATTTAAATTTATGAACAGGTTCGGTGAGGGGTGTCACAGGCACTGTACATATCTTTAGCTCTATGAAGCAATGACACTATTAGCTCCCTAAACGAATATCATAACTTGCTCTATAGATCAATGGCACTATTATCTCTTTAGAGCAATGTGACTTATATCACTTTAGGGCAATATATTGATAAGCTCTTTGAGCAACATGAAACCCATTATCCAATCTATAGTGGTCCTATAATACACTGGACAACAATATGAAATATCAATAGAGATGAAATGATACATTAATAAATGAAAGCATAAGTGAGAAATATATGCATGAATAATGAACTATATTGTCTTAATTGATAAACGATAATTGGAGCAATGATTAAAAATATTACGAGTTAGAAGAGGCATGTGTTTATTTACTATGAATACAATACATGATGTAGAATTGCCAACTTCTTGTTATACCTCCACCTAAACATGAATCATAATGCTGTCCATCAATAAGGTAAGTTAAGTAAGATTATGATTATATACTTAACATAATGTTGTGATAGATAATAGAGAATGCATTAATTAATGTGATTTTGTTACGTGCTTATTGATTTGAGAATGCATAAGGTGTAAATAATAAATTATGTCCTATGTGTATACGGATATTTAGATTTGTTTATGTGCCACTAAGCAAATCTTGCTTAGAACATTACTTGTTTCCACTTATAGGTTTTTCATGGCATTAACTGAGAAAGCCTTACAACTAGAAGTGGTTATAGCTAGTCATGGAGCACATTTAATCATTTCATAATGTCTTTGGTATAATTATATTTTGATGAACTAGTTTGTTTTGTTACATGATTCTTAAGGTATTTTATTTTTAGTTTTGTAAGGTCATCATTTTTAGCTCAGTAGTGGTTTGTTAACTATTTTTTGCTTGTAATGATTTAAAGCTGTAGTATTTTATTCATGCCTCACTTTTTTTATAAAATTGGAATAAAGTGATAATACATGTTTGAACTTGTTCATTATATGTGTTAATTGTGAGACGAGTAGGATTTCATCAATGTATATGATTGAATGTATAAGGGTTATAAAAGTGTAGGTATGAGCATATAGTGTACCGATGCCTATGACACATAATATGACATTCCTCCATAAGTGTCCTTGGATATTAGTAAAAATCTAGATACTATTTGTTACCTTTTCTACTTTTACCATAATACCCTATTAACATATGTATTATGTTCATGTTTAGATGGAATGTAATATAGCATAAATAAATTTGTACCTTTAAACTAACATCCTATATTTGTCTTAAATTAGAAATAAGATGGATAATTTATAAATAATTATGACAATAGTTAATCTTATTAAGTTAATGTAGTGCTTTTTATGGCTTATAGATTGCTTAATTATAATATAAATTATTAAATATTTCATTTTATTGTTTATTTGAATATTTTATTCTTATTATAAATAAAGATATCAAAAAAATTATATTTTAAATTTTTATACAATGTCTTATATTTTAAGATTTGATATGTTTAGGGATCACAATTCTCAAATTTAAAAAAAAAATTATGATAAGTATCTTTAGTTGACAATTATGTTTATATCTTATCACTATTACAAAAAAAAAAACAAATAAAAATTTATTATTATCAATTTGGACACTAATCATCAAAACTAAATAGTATAAACTTAATTGGATAATTAATTTGGCCAACAAAATTAACTTTACGTGATTTTAAATATGGAATATATTACATTCAAATTATGTACATAATACAACAATTTATACCATTAAGTTTTAATTTTTTATTTCATAAAAAGTTTAATTTGAAAATAATGTGTAATATTAAAGAATCAATTGAAAAGAAAAGTATGTAAAGATTTAATGTAAGACAATCAATAATATTGAGGATTCAATTGCAAAATGTTATGATGGTGATTTAATTAAAAAGAGGGTGTACATTTTTATTTATAATTATCCAATTTTTTTATACAGGTAAGGTGTAATGCCCGATAAATCCCAACATGGGAACAATACCTTTTGATAAGTGAATGGTGCAGCTTAGAGGTGGGAGTAGAAACCTTTAAGGTGTGATTAGGGCTTTCTTACTGTATGAGGGTGTATGTAAAGGATAGGCTAATGTTAAAATTTGGAACTAAAATAAGGTCGATAGAGCGATGAATAGATTATGAGAAGTGGAGATGTGAATAGTGTCCACTTGAGGAAAGTGAATAGTATTTCTCAAGGGTCAAGGTTGCCCTAAGTGAACAAAATTGTGGTAAATATTATATAATAATTTGCATGAAATTTGGAAAGGAACAAAAATCATTAAAGAGGCTAATAATGCATGTAAAATTTTCTCGACAATGTTAGTGAATAGTAACCTAGTGGAAGCTGAATGGGAAAAATATTTTGAAGTTGCTCAAAATTTTCGAAAATAACACAAGTTGATAGTAAAAAATTCTATCTAAGACAATGTATTGGATTTGGAATTTTCTTACATTAGGAAGGCATTTAATGGAATTAATTAAGCATGAAATTTCTTATTTTAAATAGTTACCCTCTGTATTAAATTTTGATTTTCTCAAGATATCTAAATTACTCATTTATCTAATTAATAGCATAAAAAAGGAATTTAAATGATATTTTTAACTCATATAAATAATTTTTAAATGAAAAAATGGCAAGAATTAATGTCAACCCTTCGATGGGACAAGTGTCCATCATTTTACCCTCTACCTCAAGGTATATATAGCTGTTTAATTGAATTAAAACTCAAAGAAACAACCTTTTTTTCCTTTTAATAGCTGACGCCACCCTTCCTATATAGCTAATCACTCTTTTTCCTCTTTAAGGCATGATACCAAGCTAATTCCTCTAAATTTACACCATAATTACACCTTCTATCACCCTTAAAATATTATTTAGGGGAAGAAATTAAAGTGGAAGGCTAGAATTAAGGATATGGAGCTTATGTGAATAGTGTCACCAATCCAAGTAAGTGTTTAATTTGGTGATTTTTTATTTTCCCCTAATAGAATTTGACACCAATATATGACTTCTTATATCAATTTCATGTTAGCAATTATATAAAATTTATTAAGAATTCTCTAAGGTTAAAATTGTGTATGTTTATGGAAGGTGATTGGAGGCTCCAAGGAAAGTGAAAGGGGTTAATGCTAAAAGAGTTTTTGAAGGCTATTTAAGAGTATAGTAAGTGTATAAATGGGAATATGTATATGTGATGTTTGTTTTAATGAATTAAGAGTTTTTATGCTTACTTAAATGGTTGGATATGTGTGTGTGCTTAGGTATAGTAGATGACTTTAATGGGATTATTGGATTAAATGGATCGCTAGAGCATGATTAAGAGGTATGATGAAAGGAAAGGACATGTCCATAATATAAGGCTAGAGAGGCTAAATGGTATGTGCAAGGGTGTGTGTGTGTTAATGTTGATTATATATGACCAATTAGTCCATAATGATGTTTAGTTAGATGAGTGAATGAATTTAATAGGTTTGTTTTGACATAAATTGAAATCATAGATTTAGAAGTATGACCAATGAATGTTTCATGTGATGTGTGTGATCAAATATGACTTCGCATTTAATTTAGGTGTAAATAATGTTTATAAAGTTTTTAAAATAAGCTAAAATGTTTATGAGCTATAGGATTTAGAAGATTAGAAGTGGGATCAATTATTGATTTAGTGGCCAAAACTATGTATGTGATAAAAATATCATGGTATATAGGTAGTTAGGTTTTAAATAGTTTAATTAAATAAATAACTATATCGAATTGTATGTAGAGGATACTAGACATGAAATATTATACCTCCACAAGGCGATTTACCCAGCGATGAGTGTGAGACACCACATGGTTGGTTAATTTGGGAAGTAAACATAAGAGATTCTAGTGTTCAAGAATACCATTTATTTATGCCCACTACTTAATATCAGTTTTTTTTATCTTGATGGTTCTAGTTTTAATCAATTCTCCCAAGCATATGATTACGGCAATTAATTAAAACACATTTGCAAAAAAAAGGTGATAAATTAAAATTAAAGCAAGTAAATATGGCTTAAATTAAAGTAAATAAAGTCATACATATTTAACACACATAAAATTTTCGCAATTTATTAATATAAGGACATTGCTCCCAAAATCATTTTATTAATTAGAAGGAACATCGATTCAACAATCCTTATTAGTTAAAACACATTTACCAATTTAAACCTTTTTCATATTTAAAACTTTGAGTAGGCTCATTTTATAAACTTTAAAGAAGAGAACTTTAGTCCTCAAAATATTTAAATTAAAACATTTATTATTTAAATGATCATTTTATCCAATTATAATGATTTTAGGCAATTAGGGACTTTGGTCCTAAAACTCTTATTTTTGTGCAAGTTAGCCCCTTATCTCATATAAAACATTTTTATTGTCACTTTAGCTACTTAATCAGATCAAAATCATTTTAATCTACCTATTACAACATGCATGTAATTGTACACAGAATTATTTAAAATAATTACAACTAAATATTATACTACATGAGATCGAAAAGGGGTAAAGATAATTATTTATAGACCTAATACAAATATAAAATACACGAAAAGAAAATAAAGGCTACTAGGACTAGGATAGGTCTGCACAGATCATAAATGCATGCACAACTTAAGTTTACATGGATTTAATGCCTTCGTCAAATCACATAGAAATAGAACAAGGTAACAATAGGACATAACAAAATATAAGTTCGTATAGACTCCAAAAAATAATTTATGGGCACAAAAACAAGTCCACATGAACATGAACATCCTTGATAGGGAATTCCATGTGGCCTTATGTGTATACTCAAAAACATGAATAGGAAACAACTAAAATCTACTTTATAAATAATAAGAGCAAAATATGCGAGAAAGATGTATGTATGGCAATAAACAAAAACCACAACAATCAAAAATCAATAAACAAATAGGCAAAAGGAAATAAGAAAGAACATAAAAAAGATCTCCCTTCTCTAAGGCAGTGAACCTATCAAAATGTATCTCTCAATACCCCATCTTCATGTAGAATCCTAAATCCAATAAAAGAAGTGCAAAATAAAGGGATAAAATAAAAACATCTTTTTTGATATAGGTCTGTACGGATCAAATAAAGATGTGCTTCTAGGGGCATTAGTTCATATAGACTATATCTTTATAGGAATAGGTCCACGTGGACATATCGTTAGGTAAGCTACAAAAAAAATTATTGAAAATAAAAAGTAAAAGAGGTCTATCCTCTCTAATGGAGTAAATTTATCAAAATATGTCTTTTAACATCTATTTTCATTGAGAGTCCTTGACCTCAAAATAGGAAAAAAGAAAAATTAAGATAAAGAGAAAAATACAAAGAATAAAAACTAAATCAAATTAGAAAAATATAGACAAAGGAAATAGAGGAGAGCCTCTTATAAAGGTTTCTTGTGGTATTTACCACAATTGGAGGATTCCTTCAAGAGTGTGAGGTTTGACTCCTTTAAGAGCAAACAAAGGGGACTTTCTTTGAGGTTTAATTATTTGGCTTTAGAGGTTGAGGGTTTTACAGGGTTTTTCTATTGAAATAGAGATAATAAGTGTTCAGGAAAAAGGTCTGCATGGACCTATTGGATAATGTCTGCACTGATGAATGCAAAAATTAGCCTAAAACTTAGCCCATAAGGCCCATGGATTGGCATACTTAAACTTAGTTTGCATAAACTAGTACATATAAGTCTGCATGGACTTATTGATAGAAGAAGCCTTCTAAAAGTAGAATTCTTCCTATTTAGATTAGGATTCAGAATCCCATTAGGATTCTTACCTCTTTTTGAATGGAAAAAACCTTAAAACCTAAGCCTATAAATATTTCTCTTGGTCTAAGGAGAAAAGAGGTTGAAAAACTTATTCTCTTAGCACGTACTTCATATTCCAGTATCCAGAATAAAATCCAAAATAGAAATACATTTACATGACCCATTAGCTTCACAAAAAGTACTTCTTCCTAAGTCCCTACACTCTCATTCCATTGCCTAAAGAGTATATTCATTCAGTTAATATTTGAGGTCCTTTTCATCTTTCATATTGCTTTCATAGGCCTGTGATCTCTAAAGATTGATTGTAAGTGAGCAATTCCTTGTTATTCCCACTTTAAATCATAAGGAGTAGGTCATTATCATGAGATTTTTCGTTGTATTATTCATCATTATCCTGTTATGTTCATTCTATTATGTTAATTTACATTAGATGGACTTAGTTGTGAACATGATGAGGTTTGTATAGACTTAGATCTATTAATTATGAGCACAATAAGGTTTGCACAGACCTATATTTCTTATATGAATAAGCTAAATTGGTCCACACGTACTGATATCCAGTAAGCATGACCTAGTATTTTAGATGTCCTATTGTAAGCTTTTGATCTTATTTATTACTCTGTTTTATTAACATGATTATATCAACCAAGAAAGTACACACTAGCATGTAATGAAATATCATATGGTCCGTATGGACTCCTTATCACAAGGGCTATAGGTCACATGAACTTATGGGTGATAAATTGTATCATTTTTATTCATCTTTGCCTAGTTTATATAAGTAATTACTCTTGATTCAGAAGCTTTACATGTGTCTATATCTTTGTACTTTTTATATGTTTCCTTATGTGCCCTTGGTTTGATGTTGTTTGACTCGTTATCTTTTAAGTCATAATCTTTTTTGCTCATTGGACTGGAAGTCTAGATGAATGTAACATTTCCTCGAGGATAGTTCACACGAACTAAAGTCGGAGCTATATGAAGTCCATATGGACTAAGCGACACAGAGGCTAGACCATCCTAATGTTTTATTTTATTTCTTTTGGTTATGTATTTGCTATGTCTTTAGGTTTACTTTGGGTTGTAATAGTTAGTTAATCAACTTATTTTACATGTCAATTGCTCAACCTTCACACTAAATGATTTTTCTACCTAATTAATTGGTGTTTCCCTTAAATAAAAGCATTTTGAGTTTTCCTTAATCAAAAGTTACATAAATAATGTATTTTAATAAAGGCCAATCTCTTAGAGATGAGAGTTAGGTAATTACCACCAATTCCTATGGAATTATGGGTAATTTTTAGGTTAAACAACAACTAATCAATGACTCTATTTATGGATGTACAATTACGCTTGTTATATTCTTTAAATATAACCATTTACTTTCTTCAAAATGAAAAAGTTACATAAATACTTTAAATATAATACATGCTTGATTGAAAAGGGATTGATAAACATTACAATACATAAGAAGGCATATTATAAGGGCATAAATAAGATCTAAAATTTTGAACCTTTATAGTACAAAAGATCAGAGGTCCTAGTGGTGGCTCTATAAACCACTCTTATCCTCGGTAAAAATATCATAATCTCTACAGTGGCAACTCCACTAGAGACTGAGAATTTTAATATGAAAGTGCCCAAATAATATGTCATCTAAATATTCTATTTTTTATCAGTCTCATGTATTGCACTCTTTTAAACTATGTCCCTATTACCCTAGATGGTGTTGTGAACCATGATCCCATTTTTCACTCAAGAATAGGGAAATGCTAACATATCCATCACTCAAAAGCCTCATACCTTTTGGTATATCAAAGGTGAACTAATCGATCGCTATTATACTTAATTAGAAAGACCCGTTAGGAGGGACCACTACTTGTAATAGTCACTAAGCTTTTTAACTAAAGTTGTGAGCCTATATAGTTAAGCTCAACAACTTTCCCTAGGTTACATGACCCTAAGAGATTACGATTATGTTTGATTACTATATGGGCTTATTTTGTTTAGTCTCATTTGAAGTGGAAGCAAGCCTATTTTGCCTTTTATCTGAGATGGGCCCAACATAATTTCACATCAAATAGGATAAAAATGTCATAGGCCATCGTATTCACATGTGCTTTAAATATGAGAGATCATTAAGCCTTATTTAGCCTATAATCAAACCTATGTGTCCCTTGATGACACCTAGGTAAGCCCACCTAGGAAAGAGAACTATGTTAACTATGAGTGTGGGTGAAATAAGGTTAGAAAAGGTTATTGCATGTGGTTTTCCTTGCTGTATCATAAGCAGACATTGCATATCATGCATCATTTGCACTTTGCACTATTTATATTGTACATACATCATATCTAACCTTTTGTTTTGATAGCCACCATTGATCCTTCACTCATTGTATAATGGAAAAGAGTAGGCAAGCACCTCAATCGAGTTAGCATAGAAGTACCCGTACAACCTAATCGGGGAATAATGTTTGCTGATAAATATATGACTAAAGCCATGTTCATAGAGGCAATAGCTAAAATGGAAAAAAGTATGATGGCAGTTGTTACAAATACCCTATCCAATATATATAATCCATAAGAAGTGGGATAAGCCTCAGGTACCCACAAGGGTAAAGAGATAGCAGGTGATGTAAAAGATAACTAGTCTTTAAATGATGAAATACCACCAGTGATTAAGGCCTATAATAGGTTTCCCCCTCCTAAGGTAGTGAAGAGTGATCAGTTGAAAATTTTGAATGACAAAATAGAAGCTACATCTCTATTAATGACTAAGGAAAAAGATATTAATTTGGATGACATCAGTCTAAGGCCTGATCGCTCCATGCCTCATAAGTTCTAAATACCTGACCTTAGCAAATTTGATGGAACCTCTGATCCTCGCACCTATTTAAAGAAGTATACCGTAGGTATGAGAGCCACTCATCTAATGGAAAAACAAATTGTAATCCTATTTATCATGTCTTTACAAGCCAAGCTCTCGATTGGTATCATTACTAAGAAATGAGGGTCAAAAAAGATTGAAATGAGTTGGTAAGGGCATTCAACAAACAATATGCTAATAATGCAAGTGTGGAGATCACTTTAACGGATATAAAGCTAATAAAATAGAAACCAAATGAGAGTTTTTCTAATTATCTATAAAGGTAGAGGGAGAAAATCCAAAAAATGAGAAATAAACTAGAAGACATCGATCAGATTAAGATGTTTATAACGAACACCAATAGTTACATGAATAGTAGGCTCACTGCTAAGGGTATTACTACTTAAGAACAACTTAAAGACATTGCCATTGATCTAGAGGTGAGTTATCAAAGCAAGAGGTATAAGAGAGCAAACAATGACCCCACTTTTACAAGTGGTAATACTGGTGCCACTACTTAGACGACTGAAGTACATACAGTCTCAAGTCACAAGTATTCTAATTTGGGTATGTCTTTATCATGGTGCTTGAGTTATAGCTACATCCCCATCAACTGTTTAATGGACCATTACAATCCAATGATAGGCATGATCAATATTGTGCTTATCATTAATGAACCGAACATCTCAGTGACAATTGTAAACACCTTAGAAGAGCAATCCAAGACCTTATAGATTTAAAACAAATCCCTAATCCTAAAGTATCATTAAACCCATTACCCAAATATCACATTTCTTGCTTCCTTAAATCTGGACTACTCAAAGAATATGTACTTAGAGAAATCTATGGGTCTGACCAAGCAATTGAAATAGGAGTGATGGTGAGTAAATATATCCTTATGCCTAGTTTTTGGGATGGTAAGAGTGACTATGAGGCTGAGGACATCAAGAACTTCTAGGATGAATCCTTTGATGAGGATTTCAAAGATGGTAAGAGAAAGCTAATATGGGTTGAGGGAGAAGTACTCAAAAGGGTAGAGAAGAATGGTTATATCCTACTTGAAAAAGAGCTAGAATCTAAATAAGACAAGCATGAAAAGTTATTGAAGCAATTAAAGAAAACCCAGTCTAACATCAGCATACGAGACCTACTAATGTCATCTAAAGACCGTACGAAAAATTTTGTTAAAGCTTTAGGTCAAGTCATTGTATCCACAACAACTACCACTGATGAGCTGGTATAAGTGATGAAGATGGGAAAGACATGCCTTATCACTTTCTTTGACATTGACTTACCTTTAGAAGGGAGAGAGCATAATAGGCCTCTCTTTATCAAAGCTGAAGTAAATGGAAAGAAGATAGGATATGCCATAGTTGATGATGGTTCCTCTTTGTGTGTCTATCCAGCTAAAATTTTGTCTGGTTTAGGGATCAAGAAGGAAGATATATCACCCTTGAGTATCACTATAAAAGCTTATGATGATACCAGAAGATAGGCTAAAGGGTACAGTCAAAGTACAAGTAGGGCCAGTCATTGATGAGGTTGAATTTACTATAATAGATATTCCAGCCACTTTTTCTACTTTATTAAGGAGAGCTTGGTTTCATAAGCTTGGGGGAATGCCTTCCACCCTACACTAGATGACTAAATTCCCATATAAGGACAATATCATAACCAAAAAAGTTCAAGTTGATCATGCCGTTTCCACCTTAGCTATTGCTAATTAGCCTTTTATTAGGTCTCATGTTATTGGTATTTATGAAGATTACATGGATCCATCCATATCTAAGATGATAAAAAAATGGACTTCTTTTTAGGTGTTAGTTTAGTCAAGAATTTGCAAGGCATAATCGAACCCCTACAAATGCAGACTTAAAAGGATACGAAAGGATTAGGCTATGATCCAAGCAATGAAAGGAACCGAAGAAAAGGTATCTATTTAAGAGACTATTTTGTTAAGCAAAAAGGTGTAAGATATAATGGTACTCTAGAACGTACCATAGTAAAGGGATGTTACAAGCTAGGATTCAAAATCTTTGTCGATGTTGTTGATTAGGAATTGGGCTATCTCACTCAGATTAAGTAGACTAAAGAAGTATTCCTAAAGCCACCAGCTATTGAGAAAGTCTATCCAAGCCTCCCTAAAGACGTGCCTAATTTAGATGTAGATTCTAATTTATTTTTAGATGAATTGTATCTTTGTGACCTTTTTGAGGCAAACAATATCATTTCTAATAAGATTAACAACAAATTTGCTTATTTGAGTGATCTTTCTCCTAATGGTAGTGTGTATACAAATGATTATTACATGAGCATTTTTTACATTAATTGTATTAAAACTAGTCCATTTAATCTTCTCACAAATGAAGAACCTAGAAATATATTAATTGCCTATGATACTATCATCGAGGAAAGTAAAAAAATTCAAGAGACAATTAAAGAAATATGAATGAATTTTTGCTTAGAATTGCAATGATATGCCAGGTATTAACTGAGAAATTGTTGAGCAGGCTATCCCAACATATGACCACACTATCACAATTCGACAAAAGCTCACTAGAATGAAGCTTGAATGGACAAAAAAAGGTCAAAGAAGAGGTTGTCAAGCTACTTGAAGTGAAGTTCCTTAAAGAAATCAGTTTCTCCACTTGTCTCACCAACATAGTCCTAGTACCTAAGAAAGATAGAAGGGTTAGGGTGTGTGTAGATTACCGGGACCTGAATGAGGC
>CANXYI011409914.1:0-10673 GCA_948208565.1 Hura crepitans | reverse complement strand
ATGAAAGGAAGTCATCTCCTCCCTAATTCTATGAAAAGCCAATGTTATTGTATATGGAAGCCCCTCCTCTTTTTCCTCATTTTTCTCTCTCTATACACTATAGAAACTCAAAAGATTTATATGAATCCTAGCCTCCATGATCCCTTAAGTATGTTCCAAGTGATAGAACTCAAAAATGTTGCTCTAAATTGAAGTTATAAGGATAGAATGAATAGTGACTTTTGGTGGTAAGTGATTCTTCTTAAGGTTTTTAATTTTTCTTAGGTAGTATTTAAGGTGAAGATGACATCTATAAAGATAGATTTAATTTTGGAGCTATGAGAAATTTTATATGAATTTTTAAAGTTAGCCCTAAAGTTGATGTGTAGGAAAATAAAGGATTTATGGAGGAAGAGGAAAGTAACGTTGTATGTATAGCCACATGCATGACACATATGTCATGGTATATGTATATGTGTGCATAATATGTGTACATGATAAGAAATAATGGTAATATTATGGTTAACATCAACATAACATGGTAGGTGAGGAAAATGTTTAGCTATGACATAATGCATGGTTATGGTAATATATGGTAATTATGGTAACATTAGTGTATGTAAGCATATGGTAAGAAATTATTATGATATATGTATAAAATAAAATAACACAAAATAAAAGGAAAAAAATATAAATATAATATATAATACATGATGTGAAGTACACATTTAAGTATTTAGAAGACATAAGTAACTTGAGCACTTATACTTAAAATGATGTTAAAGTATGATATTAAGATTATAATATTTAATAATATGACATGACATGAGGTATAATGGCATGGGGGCCAAAAGAAGATGGAAAATGATTAAATGAATTGTAATAGAGATAACCAAAGAAATAATAATTTTTAGGTAAAAGTGACCTATAACTATCTAATAAAATTTAGCAGATGAAATTGGCCTATAACTGTGTGTTAATAACACATAAATAAATAAAATAAATGACTGGTAACTAAATAAAAATAATAAGTAAAGTGAAATTATAAATAAAGCTAAGAGGAGAATATTTAATCTAAACTATGAAATTATAAGGCTAAATAAATAAATTATTAATATACAATCTATAAATAAATAGAATGGATAATTAAATATTTAGATATTTTGTGAAAGCTATATATAAGTGTTGAAATATAAATAATAATTTAGTAAATATGTTTATGTAAAAACATGATATAATTATTATAAATATGATGATAATAATAATCTATTAAAGGATAAATTGAGAATGATGATTAAGAAAGTACAAAAAAGATTCTAAAATGGTAAAAGGTAAGATATTAGATATAGAAGAGATAAATTCATGGTATTATTAAAGGAAATTGCACAATGAACCATGAAAAGATAACAAATTATAAGATGGGTCACACTAAGGTATTATATACACCTATACACATAGCAAATAAAGAGGATTAAAAATAGAGATGTGAAGAAATGTGAAATGAGCAACATTAACAAAGACAATGAAATATGAGATCCGAATACATAAGACCAATTAAATTGGAAATATATCGAGTGCTTATTGAAGTTAAAATAAAAGATTGAAAACATAGAGATGATTTTCCAACTAGTAATATCAAGTAATAAGATGAACGAGAAATGATTGTGATATTGAATTAACACAGACATTGGCCCATGTTAGTTACTGGTCAACTAGGGATTAGCAATTGTTAGAGACTTTGTGCCTTCAGGGCTATTACTTTGATGATTATGATAGCGGGTGTAGCTACTGAGGTTATGATTCTGGCCACTGTATTATGTGGGTGTAGCCACAGCGGTTCTAAGGTAGGACCACTGCACTAGGTGGGTGCAGCCGCTAAGGTTTTAAGATAAGTCACTGCACTATGCTAGTGCAATAGCTGAGGTCTAATTATAAGCCACCGTACTATGTAGGGTAAGTGTAGCTACTGAGGTCTTGTGATAAGTCACCGCACTATACTGGTGTAGTAGCTGAGTTCTAGTTATGGGCCATTACACTAGGTAGGTACAGCTGTCAAAGTTTAAAATGTGAGCCACTGCACAACATGATTCTTGATATATATTCGTTCGATTCTCGAACTAAGAAGGTGCAGCTATCGGGGTCCAGAATGTGGGCCATTACAAATAATGGTTCCCATTATCTAGTGATTTAGGAGTTGTCTCTTAAGGATAGGCTATAAAATATATCATTAATAATTCTAGAATAAGTGAATTAATATAATGATATTATTGGCTATCGATATATGAAGTTTAATGAACTAACGATAAATGATATTTAAGTATAATAGACTGAGATTATGAATAACCTAGGAAATTACTGGTGAAGATACACACAAAAAAATTGAATAAGAACAAAAATAAATTGCTATCACATAACTAGAGGCACATAAGTAAGCAAGAAGGATAAGTTATAATGGAAATGGACTTTATGAAGCCTAAACAAAATCACATGGTAAATATTTGATAAAGCCAAAATGTAAATGAGATTACAAGCACTATATAAGTTGGATTTCAGAATTAATCAAGATGGGAATTTATCAGATAGTTATGAAAGGGATATAGAAATATAGTAAGGAAAAATGATAAATGGATTGTCTGTCATGTAAAGATATTATGAGAATACAATTAGTTGAATAGTGAATAGAATAGCTAACTGAATCATAGAAAAATAGAAATACTTAAGAAATAGATAAATTGATAACCAAAGAATATGAAAATGGTAATGGAGATAGTAATTATAAATGAATCAGTCGTCGAAGTTGCACTTAGTACTATTAATGATAATATGTTTATAAATGAATTAACAGCTGAGGGTATTGAAATATATAAATAAAAAATATGAATATTTATGAAAGGTTAGTATGTCTAAGGAATAGTAGAGAAATAACACTATTATAAATTGTATTGTAAATGCATGCTTGAGTGTGTATTGCATGGCATCATGGTACAATGAATGTTTTGCTAAATTCACCACTGAGTGTATACTTAGTGTATCAATTGCTTGATGCACAGGTAAGGTAGGATTGGCTAGTAGTGTAAAGTGATCAGCATTGTAGCGAAGGCTATCCAAGTAAGAGCTTTCTATTATGATAGTATGTATATAGCATGTAGACGCATGCATGCATGTCATTATGGGTCAAATGGGTAATGTAGCTTAAATATTGAGCTAAATTGCTAGTAAATGCTTGACTGAAGGATGTATGGCTTATAGACATCAATAATGAATTGTGATTTTTTTTGTATAAACTAAATCGTAGGTGACATATGATTAGCTTAACATAATGAATCGATTAAAAGAGTAAATAAGCTTGGTATCACTGATAAAAAGGTGATCTAGTAAGAGTTGAAGGATTTACGGGGTAGAGAAATCTTATAATGGGTGACCTATTGGGAAGTAACCACTTATACTTGGTTTCAAAAGGAACTGGGCAAAGGGTGTTACATATTTCATATATTTACTTTACACTTTTATTATTTTTATCATTTACTTTTTATAGATTTATTTATTTTTATTTTTTATTAATTTATATTTTATTTTCAATAATAAATTATTTTCCCTTTTGTGTGTATATTATTTATTTTAATGATTTATTTCTTTTTTATTACTTTATCAATTTATTTTATTTCTTCTTATTAACTTATTTACGTTTTATTTGGTCTAGCTTTTACACTTTATTTCCTTTATTATAATTATTTCCTATTTTTATAGATTTAATTTAATTAATTTAGTTACTTACCATTTTTTATACCTCTTTTGTTTTATATTTTATTTTCTTCCATCATTTATTCCTTTCAATGTAAATATTATGTAATTTCCATGTACCTATGTTTTTCGTTGTTAGCGAAATCAATTTTACACATTTAAATCCAACATCTAAATTAATGATTATTCTAAACTAATTGATTAGTGTTTTCTAATAAAGTGTTTTTATTTTTCCTTATTTAAAGGTTAATAAAAACGAATTTTAAGATGACTAATCTCTAAATTTAAAATTGGGTAAACACTTTATATCTTTATTGGAATTATTTGGTCATTAGATCATAGTAATTAAATTATTTACTTGATTTGTGAATGTTGTTTATTATTTGTTTATTAATTCCTTTGGATTATTAAATGTAATTTTATGCAATTTGTATTCTATCATTTGTAAATTTGATTGAATGATTTATTTTGTTCTTAAATGCATGAATAGCGGTTGTTAAACATTAGAATTAAAAAGGTATACTAAATAGGCATCAGTAAAATATTGATCTAAACCCCTTCCAACTAAAAATCAGTTAGATTTTATCAATATTTTATTATAACCAAGTAGCAACTTCGTAAATCCCCTCGTCCTTTATATTGACAAACTAAAAGGCATGAGGATCATATGTTCAAAGGGCATGCATCTAAAAACAAAGTGAACTATAGCCAACAATGGAAGTTTTTACTATTAATGACCAACTGTTGTGTTAGTTATTAATTTAACTTGTTTTTATCTATATTAATGTTTTTAAGCACATAATTCCCATACCTTTTAATCATTTTAGCCACTTTAATATAGAAAAGGCATCTTCACATATAAAAGGTATTTATGACACCCCTTACTCAACCCGCTATCAAATCCGAGTAAGAGACAACATGCATTCAATATCAATTTTACTTAAACCATTATGACTTAAAACCTAAATATTTTTCAAACTTAATTAATAGGATAACCATTTTAAAACTTATACTTAATAAAAGCCACCTTAGAGGTTATACTATTAGAGGTCATCATGTAGAAAATCCGACAGCATAATGGTTGTCTGATGACACTATCCCAAATAGTAACTTATAGAGAAAAACACTTCTGAAGAATCCATCATCTTCACCAACTATGCCTCAACCTCTATAATAATTAAGCATACATCATCTACACATATATCTCAACATGCACCGTATACAAACTCATAAAGCTCAAACATGCATTATAATAAAAAAAATATACATAGAAGCATACATTATAGATATACAATCCATACTTAATAATTTACATACATCATTGACACAAGTTTAGGCCCATTGCCCATCTATCACATATGAGTGCCAAAATTGAAAGCAATATGAGAACCCACACAAATAACAATTTATATGTTAAAAAGAACATCTTATCTTCAATACTTCTTATTTGCTATCCCCAGTAGCTTCCACAAACACTTGTATGAAAGAACCTACGTATTGCAAAACAAAAATGATGCTTTAAGCTTTTTAACTTAATGGTGTATGTAATAACATTAGAAGCATACATTTACAAGGAAGGCACATTTATAAATATATGTATATTATAACTAACAACTCACACAAATGCACACATGTACCCTAACATATTTAAGTTATTTTACATTTAACTTTGAAGCTAATATTCAAAAAGAATGTAATTCATTCTCATATTTATTTATGTATATAACATCATTTATATTTATTCAATACTTATGATCTATATCATTATTAAATCCATATCATGTTACCAAAGTCATTATCAATATAGATCACACACATAAATGTCATACCAAGTATGATCATACATGCATGCCACTTAACAATTTATGTAAGTTTGCCATGTCTTAATTTTTCTTTTGTAATTGCCATAATCATTTTAAATCATGAATTTTCCTTTAATTTACCCATATTCAATAGATAGGGTCTCGATATTAGATAACGAGATATGCACAATACCTAAACAGGGTTTATACATCAGTACCCGCACCATGAATATGTGCAATGTCCCAACAAGGCTTACATAGCTGCACCCATATATATGTGCAATACCTAAACAAGGCTTACACGGCTACACACATATCATATATATATATACATATATGCAACACTAAACCATGTATATGTGTATGTGTGTGTGTGTGTAGTACCTAAATGGGGCTTATACGGCTGTTGTCGTATCAAATTTGGGCCGAAAGGCCATAATGTGGCACCAAAGTTCCTAGCAGTTGCTAATATCTCTAGTTGACTAGTTAATCTATACAGGCTATGTTTTCTATACTCATATAGGCATTACTCATTCCTTATTTGTAGTTCACATAATTACATTTATTACTTATAATTTACTTACGCATAAGTCAAGGTTACATAAACTCAATATCATTTCACTTCATTTCTCATGAATGCCTTAAACATTATTAACTTCACAATCTAGTCCATTTGGCCTTACATCATATACACATCTTAGGCCCTTTGGCCATATATGCATATCCATAGCAATTCATCATATCCAACATCAATAATACATTGCAAACATGTCGTTATATAAATCATATATTAACAATAAATAATAAACATGTTTTGAGAAAAAATCATACATAACTTATCACAATTTTGCCATTAATAGCCTTATACCCATGCTTGCCACATCACCATCATAGCATGCACTACCAAATGCTCATGTGGATACTCACTATCACAATTAGGTTTATTCATATCTTACATATTTGTTCTTGCATATTAAATGAAATTTCCAGGTTCAAACCAATATCTAACTTTAAATTAAATGTTTAAGTATTTATATGCTACAATTGCCTCAAATATCCCTAAAATGCTTGTAAATTACCATTATACATGTTAACCATGTTATTACTTTAAAATATGCCTTACATATGTACATATACATATAAGTTCAACATCTCAAAATTTTGCTCATGTATAAATTTTATACTAGAACTACACAATTGCTCATGTTACACCATATATCCATTCTACATCTAATTAATAGCATCTTATGAATGAAATCCCACATTCTATATACTTATGCCATATCAATTATGGCCCATATGTCTAAACTATGTGTAATGCTCATGAATCTCAATTTCATGAATAATACTATCAATGCAAGAATAGTGTCTTTCAGGATGCTAGGGCACCTTATAATGGCTAAAAGGGGGAGTACTAGTCATAAAAATTTGATGACCTAGAAAATGATGAAAATGAAATAATTAAAACTTTTAGCAAACCCAATAAATCATCTTAGGCTAAGAACTAGTGAATAATGACCTTAGTTGACATCATGCCGAGAATAGCCCGAGATATGCCCGGATGGACCTAAAAATATCACACCCTGAATGTCAAAAATTCCTATGAATCTATTGGTGAAGGAATTTTAATTTTCTGAGGTCATTTGATATTTATTTAGAATTTCTTAATTGGCTAAGTGAATAGTAACCCTAGTTCCCCTTGGAGTTCTGACCCAAGATTTTACAAGGCCCTTAATAGGCACTATCAAGAATTTTTGGCCCTAAGAACATGATTTTTGGAGGTCTTGAAAAATTATTTTGAATTTTTAAAGTTAAAAGCAAAATTGGATTAAAACAAACCATTGGATCGACATATGGTGCAATCCAAACCATTCTTGTGTTTAATATAAAAGGGTAGCACATGTGTGGAGGGATTACATATACCAACCAGCCCATATTCCTTCTCCCCCCTCCTATGGCCGATGCCATTTCTTTTTCCTCTCCTTCTCTTTTTTCTTTATTTCTCCTATAATTCTAACCCAATTCCACCAAATTTTTTATCAAACTTCACCTCCACAGCCTCTTGAATCCAATTTTATTAATAGGTTTTAGGAAAATTGCCTAATTTTGGAGTTATAAACACTTGGTGAATAGTGCAAAAAATTATGTATAAGTGTTTCTATCCCATTTTTATTTTTGTTTTAGGTAGTCCTAAGTGAAATAAGATTAACCATGCAATTGGTTTTCAATTTCGAGTTATGTAGGATGTTTTAGGAATTTCTAAACCCTAAATTGGTGTATGTTATAGAAAAAGAAGACAAGCTTAGAGAGAAGAGGCAAACCAAAGCCTGAAGTGGTGAATTAGGGTGTTTTAACACCCTAGGTATGTGAATTTAATGTAATATATGTGTGTTGTGGTGTGTGTGCTCATATATGTGTGTGAAAGTGTACATAGAAATGGCATTATATGTGAATGTGTGTGTTTGTTTATAATGTTTATCTAATTGTGTAAATGCCATTATAACAAGCTTATAGGTATGGTGAATGCATGAAAAATATGTGTGCACATATATATGGTAGTGTGGTCGAATGGTGTGTGATAAGGAATTAGGTGTGTACATGTGTGACCAATATGAATATATAAAATATTTAGATTAATAAGTGAGCATAAAGTATGGTGATGATAAGAAAGAAGTAAGAAATGAAATAGTAATGTTTAAACATGGTGTGGCTATGAGTGGATTATAGGTATGAGGTAGATATGCAAGTGCATAAAGTGAAGATAAAAGGTGGGCAACATAAGGCATAATGTATTATATGAATTGAGAAAGATTACTTGGTGTAATGCAAGAATTGGTATGCTAAGTGATAATGGTAATAAAACCTTGTGCTATGTATGTGAATTGATTTAATTGGCATTGAACACATGAGAAAAATGGCTTGAGATTATGAGATCATAAAAATGACCAAATGAATAGTGACAAGATGGTTAAAACATATCGTAGACATTAGTTATATGGTAAGGAAAATGTGCATGTAATTGTCATGATATAAACAATGGTTATGAACTCATGATGAATGTCATATGACTGGGAACTTAACGTGATAAATAGAGTTGGCCTAGATTAGTTAGACACCAACTAGATGGTTGACCTTAACTAGGGAATTAGCAGTTGCTATGGTTTTGGTCCTTATAGGCCATTACTTGTGTACATGATATGGGCAGCCGCTGAGGTTTTAATAGAGAGCCTTGCACACTCGAGTATTAGGAGGTCTATATGGGTTAATCCCTACTTACCTATATTGTTATCAGTTTGGGAGGTCCCATAGGGTTGATCCCTATTGTGGGGAAGTCCACTAGGACTAATCCCTGCCACTCTGATTTGGGAGGTTCTTGTGAACTAATCCCTACTATCAAGTGAAGTTAGATAGGTATAACTACCGAGGTCTAAAATATAGGCTATTGCATAACCTGGATCCCACTATCTAGTGTTTTTAGTGTAGTCTTTCTAGTATGGGCCTTAAATGGATTAGAAAAGATAAATAAATATAATATAAAATTCATAACTTTCATGACTTAACAGGCACAATTAATAATAAGGGAACATAGCTTATGTAATTTAATCAAGCTATGAAGCACATTGAACAAGATGTAAGGACTATTCAATAGATGACTAAAACACAATTAAATGAACCTACATGATCACATGAATTGTAAGATGTGTGCTTATTACATGATCGTATACTTTGACACATATGTTACATTAAATTCACCACTGAGTTTATACTTAGTGTATCAATGTTTTGATACACAGGTAGAAGATATTAGTGAGCTACTCAGTCTCAGTATTTGTAGTGTAATTGAGAAGCTTCTGAAAGTTATATATTTTTGTATCTTTTTGTATGTATGTAAATTGGGCACTCATGTATATAAGGCTTAGGGCCTAGATTTGAATTATTGTTAGATATAAATCTTAATACAAAATGGTCTATAACTAAAAAAATAGAGATGTAAGGTAAATATGTATGTATATATATATGTGTGTGATTGTGTGCCTTTGAATGATGTGGGTCTAAGACCTTGTGTGTTACTTGAATTCCTATGTGATGTGAGTGGAAATTAGAGGATTAGATGGGTCCAAGAGATAGATAGTGTGTTGATGATTGATATAGAAGTGCTTTTAAGTAGGTTTAAAATTTTGATTTTTCACCCAGGTAGCCATTATGTTGCTGAAATTTCTATAAACTGAAAAAGTAATAAATAAAATAGCTATTCTAGTGAATGATGGTCATAACTAGAATGAAGATAAGGGAGCAAAAACAAAATAACCAAGAACTCTAAGCTAGGTCATCAGGGCAATAGAAGTTAAATGAATGATAGGTGGGGTAGATTTAGGATGGGTGACCTTTAGGATATATCATCTCTTATTGGATTCCACCAGAGATCGGGTTCGAGGTGCTACACCATGCACACATAAATACTTAACTAATAATTATAAGAAAAGACTTATAGCGAGGGCATGAGTCTTATCTACCATCACTCACCTAAAAGCCTCTACCACTTGAGCACTCCTCTCAACTGGAGCCTTCCTAACTTGGCAAGACCTAAAGAAATGTCATACATGAGCAAATTAGCAAACCAAACAAAGTTGCAAAGGTCAAACAAGTGTGGTGTTTACTTATAATGCTCATAAGTTAAGGCTCTATGAACAATACCACTAAGCTCAAAAAGTGTTCTCGAAGTGCTAGATCACCTTCACGAGGCTTGAGGCAAGGGTACTGGTCATGAAACTTTGAGGGGCCATAAAATGATGAAATTGATTTAATGTAAGGATTTACTAAAACCAATAAATTATTTTAAGCTATAGTCTAGTGGGCTATAGCCTGAGATAGAGTTAGGCTAGGAAAGACTCGAGATGTGCCAAGACATACCCTAAAGGTTAAAAATACCCCTGTGTCTATTTGTGAAAGAATTTTTGAATTCTAAGGTCGTTTGCAAATTTTCTTAATTTTAAGCTTTGCATGTAAATCGAGGTAGTTGGTTAACTATCCTATTAGCGGAATTTGGTTGTAAAATTTTATAAGCCTTTAAATGGGACAAATCAAGGATTTTTAAAATAAACATAATGATTTTTAGAGGTCTGTGGGATTTTTCAAAATTCACCAAAGTTT
>CANXYI011409879.1:0-10034 GCA_948208565.1 Hura crepitans | reverse complement strand
GATAGTGGTTGAATTTAAAAGGGGTCAAGAAAAGAATAAAAATAAAGGTTAGGCATGGAAGGTATTTAGCTTTCTTTTAGCATAAAATTGCAAAGCTCGATGCATGGAAAAATCAACTTTCTTTAATGATTATTATGAGTTGTACATGGCCTGCAGGGTTCAAGTGGATTTCATCTCCGGCAAGTAAAAACTTAATTAATTATATATTTGAAAAAAAAAAGGGATTTTCTGCTTTTATGTAAAAGAAACCCTCCCAATTATTTATGCTCGTTGGGTGCTAGTCAGAGGGACAGAATCGCCATCATTCTTTAGCTTTTGGCATTTCAACTTTGTCCCTTAAATCTTTTCCTTTTCGTGTTTTAATTTAGCTCTACGTTTGCTAATAATCCCAAGCTTTTCCTCACATTGAAAACCTCTCTAGCTATCTCGTTTACAAAATTTATATATATATATATATAATTGAATATCGTCATTTTGACTATTAATTGTAGCTATAGATGATCCTTTTCTGGTTGACTCATGACTCGTCCATACAGGATGAGCTTTATAGGGTAAAAGTATACCCCCTTTGTTTATTTTTTTTCGAAAATCTTTTGCCTAAACTCGTAGCATATATATATGTATTATCCGAAGTTTTGACAATTACCATCGGTCCATCCTTATTAGACGGTTGATCATGGCCGAGAAATTAAAATTCATTACACCATTTGTCTTCTTGGAATTGAGTGGCAGACAAAGTCAAATTGTTGAAACAAGAATTTTTCTTTGACCATGTGAGATCAATTAATGGCAGTGGCTGTATAAGTATAATTGGTGCAAGTTGTAATCCTCTTATTGTAGTGGAAAATGTCAAACTAGCTGCGTTGAAACGTAATATTTAAATGCCGATCTGTTCATAAGTAAACGAGTAGCATTGGTGCTGCCATGAAACCATGCATGATCATTATGGCTTACATGTATGGCATATCCTTTCACTTTTTATGCATGTCTTCTGCTTGCCTCTCATGCAATGATTTTACCATTTACCATCATCATTTATTTAATGTTATTCGTACGCTTTTACAACTATACAGTGTTAATTAATTAAAGAGTTTAACATTCTATTCTATGCGTTATCACCAATATTCTTCTTTAAAAATTAAATAAATAATAATAAAAAAATAGCTACATTATATCATTTTCAGCAGTTTACAATAGTTTTCATTTTTCAAGGACTAAAGAACATATGAAAAAGTAAAAAGTATTACACTTAGAGAATTTTTGTGTGGAATATTTAATATTAAGGTTATTTTAGAACTAATCTAGAACGTTGTACGAAGCTAAAGAAAAGAGATGATTTTGTTTTTCTTTTTCTTTCTAATTTTTATAAACAATTTGCAATCAAATGACAAACATTGACAAATTGTGCACATCGCGTGGTAGATATATGTCTGGTGTACGAAGCTTAGCAAATGAATCTGCTTGATATAATATAATAATTTTATTAAAATTTAAATCAAGAGCAGTAGTGGAGACTTATTAAAAATAAATAAATAGTTAAATGAAATAAAATAAAATAAATGTTTTGTTTGCTATAGAGAAGGAAGGAGTGGGAAAGGTTGTGTTTTTTTTTGAGTTTCAAAACACAAATGATGAGGTCGATGACGATGGTTATGATGTTGATAGGAGAAAGCATCTTTCCAGCTCTACTGTCCATGTGACTCTCTTCTCTTTTATCTCTAACTCAAAATTCAATACAAACAAATACAGTATATCAGAACTTGTACACATTAAATTTGCCATGCAACTGTTTGCTATAGTGATACCCATTATTACCAATCTAATTTTCTTCTTTTCTCTTTGCTTAATTTGGCTCCTATACATTCAGTACTATCTTTCACTTATATGGTTTGCCCCCACATCACATTTTTTTCTGCAACCATGGCTAAATTACATGTTCTTGTTTCTTTCACAAATCTATAATTAGTTTCCTCCGATTGTGTCTTGGGTTTCTATGGTTGCCAATTTTGTTTCAAGCAATTTCTTTTTAGAAAAAAGAAATCATTAAGCAAGTCAAAGCTGTAATTATCATCAGTGCCCTCTTTCTTTGATTTGTTCGTGTTTTCATTCCTTGCACACTCTTTTGCTGCTTGTCTTTTTTAAACAAAATTCTGCAATTGATCAATTATTAGTCTTTTGTTCATGATCGGATGTCGGTTACAAACGACTTTTTAATTAAAAAAAAAAAAAGGAAGAGGAATGGGGGCTCGGTTTGGCCATTTCATCAACGACAGTTTTCCGGCTAAAGTACTTTTAAGGGGCATGAAATATAGATGGATTTTAAAATCGAGATAATGAAATTTTGCTTAAATATCAGTCATTATTATTCAAGTGTAATTTTTACTCATATAGTAATAATACGCATTATTGACAGTTAAAACGTTTTTAAATGATAGATTAAACATCAATTATATAAAGTTATTCCCTTGTCCCTCAGTTTTACATACATTAGAACCTTGACGTTCTTGAAATTTTCATTATCATTTGCAGTAGAGAAAAACTTGTATCCGAGTGTAGTTGTTACATCTGACAATTCTGATTTTGAATGGATCACTGAAGATTTTGGGATTAATTCAGTTGCGATTCAATAACAGATAAAAATGAGCAGCTAATTATATATTATTACTTTGATTGTGGACAAAACTAGTTCCTCGTAATAGGTTTCCTTGCCTTTGTAGATTCAAGAAATAGAGTATACGGTTTTTAACCGTATGAAAAAGAAAAAAAAAAATTCAAACCTTTTTCCAGGCTCTACAAAGTGTCTCTAATTGATTCAGTAAACACATATTTGATGTCAAGGCGAAAACTCGCACAAACTGAAAAACAGTAGCAAACAAGAAATTGCAGCAATAATCGAGAAGTGTTATTTAAAACAACAATTATTGAACTGTTTCCCAGCCAAAAAAAAATTGGAGACAAGATCAGCATTTATTCATACAACAGACAATACTATTTATTCTACGGACCCTACCAAGTACGCTGCATATGCATACTCCCACAATACAAAGCTAGAAAAATTGCTGACCATCTATGGAAGGAATCATTTCTGCCACACAGCATATCGATGTCCAGATGCCACCAATGTCCATTCCCTGCCAGCTGGACACCAGGAACCATCTCCAATTTTCATACAAACTTTCTCCCCAATCATCGCAGAATAGAGGTTTGGTTGTGCTTCAAGAATCCTGACAGCTGATCGGCTGTGGATGTCCTTGCGTCTCCTGACGTCAATCTGTAGATGTCGTAGAAACTTTCTAAGGATAAGCTTTTCTTAAGCAATTATATTAACAGATAGCAACAGAAATTAAACGTACCAATTTCACAATTTGGTCATGAATGGAATCACCCCAGTCGTAAAAATGGTCATAGAAAACTGTTGGAATTCCAGGATGTGTAAGTACGTATGCATATCCCTGTGCGTACATTTTGTTCAGTTTACATGATGAATAATTAAAATGGCATCTTGTACTTCAAGAGTGGGGCATGAAGAAAGAACATTACGAAGCTGTAATTTTTTATTAGTTAAAAATTAGTTGGGTTAAAGATTCTTGAAAATATCTTTTCCATTTTAAATCGCTATCCTCGAATGTCAGGCAACCCAAGCATGAGAGAGAGGACAAATGAAAAATGAAGCAAATGGTGCAGGTTACCACAGGACATGACATTTTGTAGGCTATCCAGGGAAGACATTTCCAGACCATAATACACAGGTCACCCACAAATAGGGCAATAATCAGAACTAAAATAAAACTGATATTTATGAGTTCGAAAGGAATGCTAGTCACCGGATTTACGAAGAAATTGATAAACTGTGCATATGAAAATCATTCACTCATACCATATTAACATACCTCCATAATATGATTTGATGGAAAAGGCCAATGGCCCTGCAAGAATGAAATGATCATTAAGAAAACTAATTCCAATTTGAGGAAAAAGAAGTCAAATTCCAATGACACCATATAAACAATGTAGCATCCATGTATACAATGGTATCCACAATTTTAAATCAAGACGAACAATCTCAGGTCAAACTTCAGCATTTAATAATGGTATCCACAATTTTGTAGATAAACTCAGCAATGGACCAAGTAAAATCATGAAATTAATCTAGTAACGGTACCTATATGTGCATGTGTTATACTTAATTCAACCACACCGTCGTCCCAGTTATAGTCAGCAACATTAATCACTTCTCACTAAATAACGAAACTAACCAAAATTCTTCCACATTAATGACCAGAATCCCTTGAGAATCCATCAACAGAATCTCAAGTGAAAATGTGACCAGAATTTGGCCCAAAAAACTTGCATATGTTCGTGTTCCATCTCCACCATAATTGGACAAAATAATGGCAGTCCAACCAAAGATCTTAACACTTTGGGCATCAATACTAAATGGATATTTCTAATATTTATGTCTACCCACTATTAGTTATATCAGCTTAAAGTTTCTATGATGTTGCCAAACGAATTACATTAAAAATATATTTTCTTGTCCAACTGAAACAAAAAGAGTGAAATAAATTTAAAAGTCACTTAAATTCTTGTTTGTCAAAAATATAGCAGGATGCCCGCAAAACAGTCCAACAGAAGCACAATTGAGTATATACATATAAAACTATGATATGAACACTTTAGCACCTGTGTTGAGCCTGTGTCATGGTTCTCAATGAATGTGACAGCCCTTGAAGGCCACCATCCCATTACACCTGGTGGCTTCCCTTGAGAATCACGTAGACGCCAGAATTGTCCCTTAACAGCTTCCTACACAGTAAATGATGATAAACTTCACGAATTGATATTGACATGAAAAGGTGCAACTTCTTGTACCGGTAAAATTTACATGGATGATTTAAATGATTATATTTTACTCTTCTACTTAGGAACTGGTAATCTAAGAAGAATGTAACAGTAATTATTGCCTGCAAATAAATTACACAATAACTTGCAAAATATCACTTAGGAAAAAGAAAAAAAAGAAAATCCTTGGAGAAGTTCTTCCAGTTCCCTACAAGAATGGACCGTGATTTTCCTCTTAAGTAGTTAATATCCTTGACCTACCTGAAGAATTCCTTTCGTTGTGAAGTCAAATGCAGTTGAGAGCTGTCCTGTGGCATCAATCCAATTAATTATCCGCTGTCGGTGGCTATCTGGAGAAGGAATTAACAGACAAATTTAAGCAATATTGACATGTCAATAGAGATTATGCTTATTACAAAGCAAAGTTTTCAAATTTAAATCATTGTTCTGAAGAAAACAGGAAAAGACAGGGAAATAAGGTATTCTGAATCACTGTTTAAAGCAGATGTTTTTGAAGATTCTCCAATTTGACGCCAGTAAGCTCCTCTATCCTGGGGAAATATAATCAATAAAGAATACAATGCCAAAACATCCAACCACATCAATCAGGGTATTTTGACCGATTACATAAAAGCCTGTGATTTCTCAAAGACTGACTCGAGGACAAGTATGATACCATGTACCAGTTGAAATTCAGCTCAAAGGTGTCCCAAAAGTATACTATTGATGCATTACAAAGAGAATAATACCCTGGCTGTATTCCAAATAAGAGCCATTATAGTGGCAAGAATCCCAAAACTCCCCGACAGAAAATATAGGCTTTGCTCCTTCAATGTATTCTTTCACGTATTTTGCAGAGTAACTAAAAGCAAACATTGATAGGGGCATAAGAATTTATCCAAAAAAACCAATAATCAAATGAAAAAACATATTTGCAGGCTCAGAAGAGATTTAGTTCTTTACCCTCTTGCAAAATCAAAACGGAAGTCTTGAAAGCCTACAGTATAGCGTAGCCACTGCAGCCATCCTGTAATATCTTTTCGAACAAAATGTTGAGTATGATCAATATTTGGAACCCCATGAAAGTTGTCCCCTGTAGTCCGATTACCCTGGAATATGGTACTAAAAGGTGAAAAACTTTTATATTTTAACTTATGTCCAAATTAGTTTCAAGAAATAATAAAATCACTGGCCCCGTCAATTTTAGTAGGTGAACATATGTGCTCTGTTCATAACATGAATTGCATTTGCATGCAACAATCGTCCTCAACCACCCCATGGAAACAACTGCTCACTGACAGGTTAAAATTTGTTTCACTACATGTACCAACCAACCTCCTGCCCCAAAAGATTGCCATGACAGATAACAACAAAAGGTTTTACCAAAACTAAGAAAAGGAAAGATTGCCTGACAATCGAGCTCAGTGCACAAGGATTAGAATCACTACGAAAGCTCAGCTATAATTAGCATAGTTACCAGTCCACCAGTACAAGATGTAACGGCACGTTCATCCCATGATAATGGAATCCCATCGTAGCGATTATATATTCCACCATGTCCTTGGGTGGTACCAACCCGGTGATTGATGACAATATCAGCCATTGCTCTGACCTTGTACTGTTTCATTTTTTGAAGCAAAGCTTTCAACAAGTGCTCCGAGCCATACGAAGAGTTGAGATTATAAAGGTTTTGTGGGAGGTACCCTGTAACGAAATGGATAGCAGATAAAAGACCGAAACAATTTCTTCATTAGATGTCTGCATAAGCCAAGACAGTAATCTAAACTTAAATAGTTTATTCCTCTAACCTTCTGGTGAGAAGGACTGACAAGGCGGTGGCAGCCATGCTGAAGTAAAACCAGATTTTGAAATATCAGCCACTTTCTGTTCTAAATTCCTCCACCAGTCATGCTTATGGGACTCCCAGTTAAAGGCCTGTTAAGCAGAGTTTCAGTCAGATAAATGCATGTCTTTGCAGTTTTTAGCAAGACAATATTTGAGGTCTAGCACAATATTTTTTAGCAAAACCTTTAGCTAGGTCATTGCTTTTGTTTTCATAAATTTACTGCTTTCAACATATCGATGTCATATGCAATAGAATATTATAAATCAAATGATTCCCAATACAGATGATAATATTGTATCTGAAGGACGAATCAAAATCTTCACGTCCTTCAAAATCCGAATAGATATGAAACTTTTTCCATTCCATTTACCTGCAAAAGTATTTCTCTTCCGCTGCGCACAGCTGCACCTCAAGAACATAATAGCCTCCTTTAAAACTGATTCAACTGTATTTAATCAGTAACTACTAAGAGCAACAGAAAGCAACGTACCACTATCGGTATGCTGGCTATTTTCATCATACGCCTGCATTTAAAAGAAAACCAAAAAGAAAATTGAAAGAAAGCTTGGACTAGTAACAGAAATGCGGCTAACAGAATGACTTGCTAGATTTTGGAAGGGCATGCAAGGAAAAATAGGATTAACATGAAAATAATTTCCAGGGAGATGGTATTATAATCAGGTACTGCTGAAAAGAGGAAGATTGAAGCAAAAAGCATACCAGGTAACCCATGTCAAGTCAATCGATAGTTGTCCACAAATTGACGCTGGATCGTAGAAGTTGGGGCGCCAAAGCAAAACCTGCATTCAATTGCATAAGCAACAAATGTGGAACACAACGTTTTCGAAATCATTCGTTATCATCAGAATCTCTCTTTTTTTTCAAAAAAAGAAAAGAGCTAGATAAGCAATCATATACATTAAAATTGAATCAAAGCTGCAAAATTCGGATGAGACTTAAGGTAATATCAATATTTTTTTCTTAGGAAATGAAACATAAAATTACAAAAACAGGAAAAGAGAAGGGGAAACTACCAGGGCTAAGCGTAGCAACCGCAGCGCGATTTTGTTCAAGCTACCATGAGCTTTAAATAAAAGCAAAGAAAAGAGGAAGAATTCTAGGCGGTCCACTCAATTGGAATCACGCAGTTGCCTCCATATATTTGTTAAAAGCTTGCACAGGAAATTGAATTTGAGCAACTAAAAGGAATTCGATTATGCAAATGCAGCCTTGGACGCAGAATATTATAAATGGTACAGGCGAGGGGATGTAAATGGGGAATTTTTTCAAAAAGGAACCAGCCTTTTTAAAATGGCAGACTGAAAGGAAGACCGTTGAGAGTCACCATCGATGGAGGACACGTGGTGAATTTGAGTTGCGAAGGACTACGGAGATTAATGTTCGTTCGTCCCATCGAAACGAGAAAGCTTAGCGAGTAAGCGATTTCGCGGGAGTGGGGGTGTTTGGCCGGTGGAGACAAAGGGGCCTGAAAATGATGTTATGCACGTGCAATCTTCATTTATCACGTGCCGAAGCCGCGGGTAAATGGAAGTCGACTAGTTCATGCCTCTCCCTCCTCAGAATCGCGCTTCTATAATTCTCTGGTTCAATACACTCACACCCCGATTAGATGAAATTTTTTATCATTTTATAATATATTTTTTTTATAATATTGTATAATTTTATAATATAATATTTTAAATAATAATTAAAATATTTATTATAATTTTATAATTATTTTTTATTTAAATTGATTGTATTGTATTTAATAATAAATAAATTACTTTATTATCCTTATTTAGTGTAATATTTATTTTTTTAATAATCACTCATTTTATTAATTTAATAAATATTTTAAATTTTTAATATTAAAAAAAAACAAAATGTCATAAAATAATATTTATTATAAATAAATATATGTTTTATTCAGAAGTATGTAAAATAATAAAAATATAAATAAATATTGTATAAAAGAAGTATACTAAAATATAAAATGGATTCATATTCACGATATATGCTATAATACAAATTAGGTCAATATTATAAGACATTCTAAAGTCAAAAGAGATTCTTAATCATAACACATGCCAAGCTAAATATTAATTATATCATATATCTACTAATTAAAGTTGATTACTAGTTATATTACATATCAATCTCGCCATAATTACTATAGATGATAATTAAACTAATTAAAGTAGGTCAAATCTACCTACTAGTTGACATCATCATAGCAAATAATTTTTCCTCCTTGTCAATGGCATTCCCAGCAAACTTCTCACCTTATTTACATGTTTACAAAGAAATATATAGGCATTTTATTGCACATTAGGATCCAAATTCAATCTTGACACTAGCTCCCATATTTCACTTTTTAGAATAGGTAGTCTATTTGAAAGTTCAGTAAGAGCACTAGCCATCATTTGCCAATTATTCACAAGCAAGCTAACCAATTCATCAGAAGCACTAGTCCTAAATCTCTTACTAGAAGAAGAAGGTGCTTGAGATTGAGCATTCGACTTAGGAGTATTAGGAGTTGCTTCATCCTTATCATTATTTTCATCATTGATTTCAAAAGATATAACATTTTGAGAATCTCTCTTATTAACCTTATCAAAGTACATGGGGTTATTTAGGGGTGTGCATTCGGTCAGTTCGGTCAGAAAACCGACCAAAATTGAATAGACCGAATTTCTTATACATAATAACTGAACCGATCGAATTTCATATGAAAAATCGAATCCAACCGAACTTTTTTATATGTTTTATTTTTTTGCATAAAAATATCAAAATAATGTCGTTTTAGAGTAAAATTATGTAATTCTAAACGTCCAAAACGACGTCGTTTTGATAGTTTGGTTGGTTCGATTTATTCGATTTTTCACTATCAAAAATCGAAAACGACCCGAAAATCCTTTTTTTAAAAATCGAACCAAACAAACCAAAAATCGAATTGATCAAACCAAATAAACCGAAATAATCATCTGTTCGATTTTGTTCACCCCTAGGGTTATTACTTGATCTCAGTAAGTTGTTTGGAGCAATTCTTCTTCCCAATTCACCTGCAGTTTCAGAATGTTGTCCTGTGGCTCTATCTCTTCCATAGATAGTAAGCAATTTGTCATAATTTATAATTTGCTTATTTTGCCAGCAGCTTTAGGTTTGGACTATTGAGAAAATATATTTAGTGCAAATTGATGGGTGTTGAATCCACAAAAAATAATTTTTTACTCTCTAAACACAAATAAATTGTAAATAGGGTAAGTAGGGTCGAATCCACAGGGATTGAGTTAATTTAAATCTTTTAGGAAACCATGACAAACAATTTAAACAACCCAATGGGGAT
>CANXYI011409779.1:0-11075 GCA_948208565.1 Hura crepitans | reverse complement strand
AGAATCGAAATTTGTTTTATTAGCAAAACACCAATTTATTAGGTAAAAATAGGATTTTGACTAGTATTTCCTTTTACTGTGTAAAATCATTTTTCTACCTGATTTGATATTCATGGAATGTTTCGGGATTGAAATTGGATGTATCATATATAAATCGGGTAATGGATTTAATTTGAGAACTTTGGTTCTCACATGTTAATTCTTAGAAAATAATTTTATTATGACTTTTATTAAGAAAAATCAAACCCATTTTATTTATAAAACACCAATTAATTAAATAAAAAAATTTTGGTTATTTTTCCATTCCCATGAAAAACCATTTTCCTAATTTATTACAGCATTCATGGAATATACATGAAAATAATTCGACTAAAAAAATAAAATACAAGGCAATTACCAAAAATACAATCTAAACAGTTAAAAATAAAAAATAGAAAATAAAAATTATATTTTTATGTCTAAAATACAATCAACCAAATAATAGACAATAATAACAATAATCAGGCCTAAATAATGAGATCACTCAAATGACAATAACAAAAATAATATTTTAGCATGTGAATGAAAAATAGAAAATTGGATAGAAATTAAATAAAAACAAATAGTCACAAAAAATATAGAATATCACCTAAATAAATTATCTCATCTAATTGGTAGATGGATAATGCAAAAAGAAAAATTAAATCAGCCTAAACGACCAAAAATACTATTTTTGATCTGAAGCAAAATTAAAAAGACAGACAGGAAACAAATAAAATTGATATTCACAAAAATACAAAATATGACCTAAATAAATTATCACATCTAACTAGTAAACAGATAATGCAAGAAAAAAAATAAAATCAGCCCAAATGACTAAAAATAGTATTTTTGATGCAAAGCAAAAATAAAAGCATGAACAAAATTAAAGGAAAACAAGCAATCTCACAAATACAAAAATATGGCACAAATAATTTACCACATCTAACTAGTAAATGGATAAATTGTAGAAAGAAAAATGAAAAATAGATGAAAAATGGGCTGGTTAACACATCGGTATATTTGCCTTCAGAAAGATCTCGAGTTAGATTGAAAAACGATGCTTGAATCTTGAAAAATCCAAAATATGGTGTGAAAAAAATATTTTTTGTATTTTTTATGTTTTCTCTCTCTAGAATATTTTATCTCTCCTCTAATTGACCAAGCTTGGCTTAAAATGACCCAATTGGTTTTTATACATGATCCTCGAGGCACAAAACGAGCATTTTTAGGATGAAAACAAGCGTTTTAGGCTTTTTAATGACCAAAATGGCCGTTTCTAAGGGCCAAATAGCCGTTTTTTGGGAGCAAAATGGTTGTTTTGGTTGTTCTAGGCCTAAATGGCCATTCCACATGTAGAAATGGCCATTTTGTGCTAAATGGCCCAAATGGTCATTTTTTGAAGCCAAAATGGCCGTGTTGGCCATTTTAGGCCCAAAACGGGTGCCTCGCATGCAGGAATGACCCATTTTGGGCCAAAAGGGTCAAAACCATAGTTATCAATTTTGTTTTACAAAAATTTTTTAGATCTTCGGTCCTGGTGTGAAAAATCCATTTTTTGGATTTGTCCTTTTCATCATCATTCGGCAAACCAAACCTAGAAGCCCCTGAAACCTAGTGTCTAAATAAGCCATTCCTTTTTCATAGGTGTGGTTACCTAAGTCTTAATAAGGGACACCTAGGTTTAATTTATAAGCTTAATTAGGCCTAATGACCTCTCGTATTTAAAGTACATACGAAGATAATAGCTTATAACATTTAAGTCTTATTTGACGTGAAATTAGGTTAGGAGCATTTCAGATAAAAGGAATAATGAGCTTGGCCCCACTTCAAATAAGGTTGAATGTAATAGGCCCACAAAGCAATCATAATGTAATCGTAAACACTTAGGGCTAAATAACGTAAGGGATGTTGATAAGCTTAACTACATAGCTTATGGTTTTCTTTGAAAGGCTATGATGGCTCTCATAAGTAGGGGTCCCTTTCAATAGATCTCTCTAATTAAGGATAGAAGCGATCAACTAGTTCACTATTTCATTTACAAAAAGGTGTGAGGCCTATAAGTGATAGACATGCTAGCAATTTGCCATTCATAAATGAAAAATGAGTTCATGTTTTGCAACACCATCTATGGTAAAAAGGGACATAGTTTATATAGGATGAAATGAATGGGACTGATAAAAGTTAGAATATTAGAAGGCATATTATTTGCGTCTTTTCGGATTCAATTCTCAGTCCCTAGTGGGACTACCACTGTAGATTCTCATGTTGTCCAGAGGATAAGACAATTAGTTTTTGGTGTCACCACTTGGCTCTAGACCGAGACCACTGATCTTTTGCCCAGAAGCAGTTTAAAAAGTTAGATCTTATTTATGCTTCAATAATAAACCATCTTTTATATTGAAACTTTTATCAATCTTGTATCATAAAAGCAAGCATTTTATTTAAAGCAATTATGTCACTTTTTTATGTGGAGAAAATAAATTACAAATTTTAGAATATACAACAAGCATAAGTGTAAATTGAACATCTACAAATCAGGTCATTCATTGATTGTCATTTCACCTGACAACTACCTATAATTCTATAGGAATTGGCATTAATTACCTAACTACCACTTTTAGTAGATTGGCCTTTGTTAAAATACATTTTTTTATGTCACATCAATTAAGGAAAATCAAAACCATTTTATTAAGAAAAAACTTATTAGTTAGATAGAAAATTATTAATGTAAAGTTAAACTTTTTATGTGTAAAATAAGTTATTAAACTACCTATTACAACCTCAAAGAAATAAGAGAAATAAAAGGTACAAAACTAAATAAATAAATAAAGAATAAACTATTTGGTCTCATCTCAACATTGCTAAGTCCGTGCGAACTCATTATGGCCCTCAGTTTATGTCCGTGTAGACTACAATATGTTGTGATTGATACAACTACCTAGACCTCTCATCCACCATATATAGTCAATTTTACGCAACTCAAGGAAGTTGAATGGTAACATAAATAGAGGTCTATGAGGACTTAATAACAACATCATACAATATTATTACATGTATAGTAAAATTATATGTAAACATGAATGTTCACATTACTTAAATAATAGTTATAACAAAGAAGTGGAAAAACCAATCATGCAAAAGAGAACATAAATTCACCATAATAATATTCATAAGAACTGGAATTCAAAACATATGTCTTTGCAAACTACACTCTTTGTGAAAGGGAGTCCGTGTGGACTAAAAGGTAGAATACTTATGTATAGAAAAGATACATCAAAGTGGACTACACTCTTTAGGAAAGAGAATCCATGCAAACCACAAATCAGTTTTAGAATGCAACATTATGAAGGTATAATGCAGATTAATATGATACATAAAATGCATTAAAACATAGCTCATAAAGTGAACATAAGACTGTTATCAAATAATGGTCTATACAAACCTTTTACCACACACATATACAAACAATAGGTCTATGCAGACCTTATCATGTGATAAGATAAACTTCATGCTATTTAGGTGTCAATTCTAGATTGATTACATCATTTTATTGAATGATTAGTTATGGTCAAAATAGTTCAAAACCTTAACCTTATCTTATAATAGATGTGGAGATTACATAGAATCACCTTACATGTTGATTGATCTTAGAAGATCCTTAGTTACAAAAATGATGCGAAAGAATGACTGAATATCAAAATAAGCCTCATATCTTACCTTACAAAAAGCTTCAAGAAATAAAGCAATGGTTAGGTTTTATAAAGAAATATTATTTTAGTGTGGGCTTAGGTCTAGTAGAGCTAATGCTACTTCAGAGTAAGCACTTAGACTCTCAAAATTGTGGGTTTCAATTCTATAATTTATCTC
Organism: Hura crepitans; assembly: GCA_948208565.1. Lineage (NCBI taxonomy): Eukaryota > Viridiplantae > Streptophyta > Magnoliopsida > Malpighiales > Euphorbiaceae > Hura > Hura crepitans. Next base: position 7,187 of record CANXYI011409779.1, on the reverse strand, counting down.
TCTAATTCTAACCTTGGAGGGGGTATTTATAGGTTTAGTGGGAAGTTCTCCCATCTAGAAGAGAAGAATTCTCAATAAGAGTAGATGTTAGAGTAGAAATGGGAAGATTAAGCTTTTGGAAGCTTTTTGGGTGATAGGTATGTGCAGACTATGGGTTGTAAGTCATATGGATATAGGTTTTGTGTTCACTTTAGCTATTGATGGGCTTGGGTCCTAATTCATGGCTATGTCTATCTTAGTTCGTGTGGACATAGGCTTTGGCTTGTCTCGACGGACAAAGGCTATGGGCTCTACTATTTTAGGCTCAGCTTATATTGGTTAGTGCAGACCTTATAGCATTAAGTCCGGGTGGACTTACACCAAGATAGTCCATACGGACCACAGTTTTAGGTTTCTTCACTTATTATTTAAGCTTATCTCTAGTTAACATCATAAGCCTAAAAGGTAGGGTATTTACAAAGATATATTGTGATTATGTATTTTACTAATTTAAATAATGGGATTCTCTAATCAATTGGCTAATGGTTATTTAATAATAAAATAATTTATATTGATAAGAGTGATTAAATGTTCTTATCTTGCTAAGTTAGTTATGGCATGTGAATGAAGAAAATTACATTTGATTGAGGGTTTAAATAATACTATGTGATGTGTCTACATGTGTATTTAATAATGTATATGTACATTCATAAATTTGTATATGTCTATGTGTTAAGTGTGTACATTACTTTGTATTTATATAGTCTTGCAATTGATGATTTAAAAATGAGATATATGTGTTTAAATTTTTCAATGTAATGAAATCGAACAATCTTGAGTATTTATTAGAGCTTGGCAAAATAGTATGATAAGATAAATGGTGAAAAAGATGAATAAGTAGATATGTGGTTGTATGTCATAAATGCAAATATGGTTGATTAGTTGAATTATGTTAAATACTTATGCAATTGATGTAATAAGCATGATGAATGTATGTGTTATTAATGAAATGGATGTTATGGTCTTGCTTAAGTGGCAGCCACATACTATCTTGAAAGAATCTTAGGTGGGAATATATGTTAAGATGGTAATATAACATACAAGCTAACAATAATGTTAATAATATATGTCATGAGTTATTAGTACTACTGTATGGTGGAACAAATTAATATTCTTTAAGAGTTAGTATGACTAAATTGTTCTGTGGATAGGATTCGCATTCTAATAATGTTAAATGGTATGAAATTATGATTAAGGTTGCGAGCATGAGTAATTAGGTGTATAATAAATGAATGAGTGAATTTAAAGACATAAAAATGTGTTTGGCTAAAATTGAGTATGGTTTGTATAATAGAATATAACATGTTACTAAAAACTATATATGTTATATGATACTTTTGGATAAAAGTTATAGGTGGGCCAATAGAGGGCCGAAAGCATATTTGGCTATGGTTAATAAGTTAATAATGCTAAATGACATGTAATGTTAATAGGAAGTTGCAAATAAAGGTAGTTATGAATATATGAGAAATTGGTGATCTTAAGTGCAGAGCATGTGTTGGTTTAATGGTATATAAAGTGTATCTATAGTTCCTATGATGAATAATGTTATGAATGATGCTATATGTATTGATATTGATAAGTATGTATAAATGCATGTGATTAAGCTATTCTTAAAAAAGAATTACGAAACTTGTAATATTAAGTAATGTATATACAACACAGTATAAATTGGGACTTTATATAACCTTGATGTACTATATTGAGTTTTAAAATGAGTTGCATGTGTCTATTTGTGTAAGCTGCATGATTGAGACAAAAAGAAAAGCTATATGGTAGGAGTTTAACTTGTAAGGCTGAAAGGCCCATGTGGATCCTTGATGATGCTTGAAGCACACATTAATTGAAAGTTAGGTATAATTCATGTATGAGCTATGTGCTTGGCCTCATTACATGGAATGTAAAGTTTGTTTATGTAAATGCTTGTGTAGGTATGAAATGTGTATGCTTATGATATGATGACTATGATACTGTATGGCATGAATGATTACATAAGAAAGAATAATCAATAAAAAGCATACTTTTATATAATGCTATGTATTGATTAAAGAACTAAAGAATTCAAATAAAAAATTCAAGAAAAAGGGAACATATTGAACATGATTGGCCTATAAGATTAGAAAACCTAGATAGATAGGTTGACTAACCAAGTAAGGGTAGATAGTAGCTACTAGGGTACTTTGGTGCAATAGGCTAGTACACTTGTCATAAAGACTACTCGAGCCATTGTACATATGGTAAGCTGGTACAATAGTTGTAAGGACTACCTGAGCCACTGTACATATGGTAAGTTAGTATTGTTATTGTAAGGACTACTCATGCCACTATGCATATGGTAAGTGGGTACAAATATCATAAGGTCCAAAATATGGACCACTACACATCTTATGAGACCTTTATGGCCAAGATCCTGATACCCAATTTCGGGAGCCATCTCTTAGGTATGGGTAATATAAAATTGATATAAACATAAGTAAAATTAAATCAAGAAATAATACGAACTTGAGAATAATTGATTATTATCATGATGCTTATGTCTAAATAATTGTGTTATTTTTTTTATTGTAAATGTTATATTTGGGACCATCTAAATAAATATATCATGTTATGTATAGTGTTGTTTATGATGTATTTATCATTACAAATTGCATGCTTGGAAGAATTCATATGTAAATACTGAACACATGTCTCTTATATAACTATGTCCAAAACATATGTATTGTGTATAAGTAAAATAGTAAAAAAATATGTAAATATGAAATGAGATCTTTGATATGTTCTGATAATAAAGGATAAGTGTAAAATGAATAAAGGTTGGCTCCAAATAATGAGATCAATGAAAAATAGACATGAAGATTTGTTAGTTATATATACCTCTTGTAGCAAAGAAGGTAAATATAGCTAGTATTTGATAATGCTTGTATCTATCGCATATTGTTAATTTATGAAAGTCTAATTCTTATTATACAAAATTTTGGTAACACATATATAATACATGTTATTTAATGAAACCTAATATGTAATTAATAAAAGCATGCATAATAATAAGATTCTTGGTTTCACCACCAAGCTCTATGCTTAGCACACAATACTATTTGTGATGTCTAGGTTATGAGAAGCGAATCGTGAGTCAAGATGCAAAATTTAAACATTTATGGAGATCAGAGGAAATTTTGTAAGGGATTATTGCATTTTACAAAAGTATAAAGTTTTAATATAAAAATTTAGAGCTTGATTGTATGTTATGTAAGGATATTTGAATTTTTAGGTTTATATACTAGTTTGTAATTATTTTAGTTAGGGTATGTAATCTATACATATATAGATTGATTAGTACTATTATAATAAGGTATCCTTAAAGTGTGATGGCTATAGATGATAGTGGAATAAGAATTTTATTGTTAACTTATATGATAGACGGCCTTAAGTATGTACAAATCTAGATGTCTTTAATTTTCATTTACCTTATGTTGATTATGTATGTCTAGAGTTATAGATGATCAAGAGGATCAAGTGGAAGTTGGTTAAAATGTAAGTACTTATTAAAGTGTTTTCTATACGTTTTTTTATATTTGGTACATTATCTCTAGAATGCTATTATTTTATCAAATTTTTAACATGACCCGAATTTATCTAACCAGATAACTAATGTTTATGTTAGAAAAATATGTGATATTAAGATTTTTAATAATTGAATAAGTGGGAAGTTGGACTTTAGGTTGTGTACCACTTCTTGCTAGGGTCCGGTGGTCGAACAAAGTAAATGGTGTCACATTTACTGGTACTAAAGCTTCGATCTAGGCATTTCTAGCCTTGTGAGAAATATATAAGCATTACAGTTCTTTAAGGTGTAAGAAAATGTTTATAAGCTATGCTGAGTTATTGTCTACAATTTGAGAATACATAGTTTAGTAAGTTCTTTGTCCTCGAAGAAGGTAGAGGTAAAGCATGAGTTGTTGCAATATGTTTAGATTTTCTTAATGAGAGGTAATTAGTTTGTATATACTAAAGAATTATACCAAGAAAGGATACAATGCTAATGAATTATTATTGGCATGAACAAGAAGTCTTTGGTAAAAAGGGATTAAAGAATATGTAGATAATGTAGTGATGTATGGATAAAAAGTATTGGTGAACTCAATACAAAATAGGAGTTTTAGGGATACAAGAGTATTTGCTCCTAGTCTACTTATCAATTTCCCCAGATTAAGGGGCACTATTATTGCTACACAAGACATAGGGCTAGGTTATGCATCATAAAATTATACATATTCATATTACATCATTATCATCATTCACATTATCATATGTGTATAACTACAACATTTTCATTATATATGCCTTTTTCCATAATTAAAAAGTAATTTGATAGGATACACTTATATAAGTGGACCATACATAAGGTGTATAATATGAGATGAAGGTTATATGGGTTGAGGATAGTCTAGGGGAAAGAAATAAGTTAAACTTTGGAATATAGATGGAACTGGTTATATAGTGATATTCAACATGAAGATTTGTTTTGATTGTCACAAATGGATGATTGGTCTATAATGACCTATACTTAGAGTAACGTAATGAAAGAGTGATTATTTTATAGTATGTAAAGCTAATAGATAAGTGGTAATGGGCACTTCATTTTATAATAGTAATAGTAAATATTTTAAGAACTATATTTATATGAGCTAAAGATTTCTATTAAATTTTTAAAAGCAGAAGTTATAAGATATAGGAATTTGTACCAAAGGAAGAGGTAAAGGAGTTATAGTCAATAACAATAGGTATTAAAGGGGAATTTCAAAGACAAAATTCTTTTGAGAGCAAAAGAAAAGTAATGTCCAAATGCTCTAGGCTTATGTATAGTGCCCCGGGATCTAGAGCACCCTAATTAGGAAAAATAGAATAAATTTTTTAAAGGATTATGTGAAGCATGTGTTTGGAAATAATGTCCCTTAAGTGAGTCTAATAAAGAAATTGAAGATTTTACAATAGTATAATAAGGTTAATAATTCAATAAATATTTTAGTGCTTTGCTCAGATAGACTTAAAGATTTTTTTAACCTAATATTGTATAATTTATAAGGAAATAATGGATAAAAAATTAGGATTTTTAAAAATTAAAAAAGTTGTTAAAAATTAAAAGAGAAATATAAAAAGGGAAGAATGAGGGTGTCATTTCAAACTAATAAATTAATGAAGGTTTTTTAGGCATTGTACCAAGATTATTTCACATATTTAAGGGTAGCAACATATTATCAAAAAAGAAAGATAGGAAATTAAAGAAAAAAAAGGGGAATAAGGAATAAGAAATTTGATAGAAAATAAGAGAAAGAAAAGAAAGGAGTTGCCATAGGGTGCTTGACAACGGAGATAGAAAGGAGTAGGTAGCAACATTTGCTTAGGAAGAAAAGAAAAGTGATGGAAAAGAAGAGAATGGATAGAAGGAGAAAGCTGATGGAGTAGAAGCCACTGCAAGTAGTGATTGCAATAGCGACACGAGTGATGATACCGATCACAAAAGTAAGGCGACAACAGTTGACAATGGAACTAGTGCTTTACGAAAAAATTTCAGAAGAGAGAAAGAGAAATAGGAATAATGATGTAGATTGAGGGGCTAAAGTTCTTTTGTAATGAAAGGAATTAAGGGATTCTACTTTGGATGACTAATTTATGTGACTAGATTTATGGACATAAGATTGAAGTGGGAGTTCGATCAAACCAGGTATGGAATTGCTTTGAATTCAGTAGTTAGCCATAATTATAGATTTCGTAATTCAATTATTAGTTTAATTATGATGAATTGAAAATCTAAGGGGTAGAAATTCAATATGCATTTCATGATGTTGGATAAAATTGTAACTGGTCTATTAGTTGGGAATGGGCAGTGTTTGTAAAATTGTATGATACAATCATTGAGAAGTGACATTGAATAAGGACTAAACTACTATAGGCTTAGAATTTACTTCGCATAAGTGGAGATTCATATGCTTGAGGCATATAATATGGTTATGTGAATTTTATAGTTACCAAGTGTTGTTATTTGGGATTTAATTAAGAGTTAAGAATTTTATATTGAGTTTTAGTGGAACATATGTTCTTTTATAGGCATCTTATGGATTTCTAATATGTTGAATATGGGAGCAGAGTCAACTATTCTGAGAGAGAAGTGATATTTAAGAGAAGCTCTTCCAATATCTAATAAGTGGATCTAATAAAATATGTGTAGTGTATGTTTCTCCAAAATTCAAGAAATAATATACTATGTTTTTCATGCAAGTGTGTTATGTTAAATGTTGTATGCTTATAAATATGATGATTTAGTGATATTAATAGGTTGTTTAATTTGGTGTTTGAAATGGAAACTTAAGTAAATGGAATGAGTAAATTATGTGTGCTGTTTATGTAATGTAAATTAACATGAGCATAGGTTTTTGTATGATGTTACATTTGTGAAGGATATGTAATAGTACTAAAAACAATGTGTGTTTGATATAGGGAATATAGAATACTGTGAATGTGAATCATAATATAAGTTAAATGTCAGTTAGCCTTAAAAGTATGTTATGATATAAGTAAATATAAAATGATAATATATTGTGATTGTGTACTATACAAATTTACATAATGGGTTTCATTCACCAATTAGCAAATAGTGAATTAATAATCAAACAAGTTACATTAGAAAATGTGAATAAACATTCTTATCTTGCTAAATTAGTTATAGCATGTGAATGAAGAAAAATGCTTATGATAGCGAGTTTAAAAAAGACTATGTAATATGTGTACATGTGTATTTAATAAAGTATGTGTGCTTTCACAAATTTGTATATGTTTATGGGTTAAGTGTGCATATTACTATGCATTTATATAGACTTAATTGAGAATTTGAAAACTAGATATGTGTGCTTGTAAATTTTAGAATATGATGAAATTGAACAATAATGAGCATGTATGAGAACTCAACCAAAGAGTACAATAAGAAAAATGGTAAGGAAAAAGAATATGTTGATATGTGGTTGCATGTCATAAATGCATATATGTTCAATTAGTTGAGTTAGGCTAAATACTTGTAAAACAAATGTTATAATCATCATAAATGTATTTGTTGTCATGTGTTGTTAGTGTTGTTATATGGTGGAATGAATCCA
>CANXYI011409600.1:0-16467 GCA_948208565.1 Hura crepitans | reverse complement strand
AACAAACATTGTGATTATAGGGAGCATACAAGGATTCTAGCTTTATTTAAGGTTATTATTAGGTTTTTGGATCACTTGTTGTGACACCCCTTACTTGGTCTTGTCACCAGCTGGTTGTCGAGCTCGACTAAGGAATACTCACATAAACATGTTATCCGAACTCAATCATTTATTATACCTTAACCCTGTGTTAAAAACTTCTTTTATAAATAATTATCTTATGAAAATATGAATTATCAAAAAAATTTCTAAAACATAGTCACAATTCACTCTTAAGAATCCTCATGTTAGAAATCTAGCAGCATAATAGCTATACCAAGACACTATCCCAAAAATGAATAATAACATTCAAATCAAAACAACACTGCTAGAATCATTTTCAACCATTCCCCAACACTTGTGATCCTTTTATCACTCCAACAACACATAGCAACATAAACATATCAATCTCAACTTCAAGAAGAGATACCATACAACAAAAATAGTTTAAATCAACTTTAAAACACTTTACATACCATGAAATCCAAAAAGATTACATTATATACAGTTTAGGCCCCTCTTCCCCTTAGTACATCATATGAGTGCTTAACCTTATACATCACATACTTTTAAATACAAAAACCAAAAATTATACCAAAAGAAGCAGTCTTCTCTCGATAATCTTGAAGCCCCGAGGCTTATGCTCAAACTGCCTCTTTACCTACACATCGCAAAATAAACCATGCACTAAGCAATAGCTTAGTATTGTAATTGAATTAACTTGTACATTTATACCATTATATCATCATATAAAATATACATAAATATGATCATTCATTATATCATATTATATACCACATCAGCCATAGCATACATTAATGCACTAACATAACACAAATCATGCACATAACTCATCACAGGTCATGCATTAAATATAAACCATATCACAACCATATAATCATCTATTATTTGATTAACATCTATTAAACTAGTTTATTATGCCCATTTTAGAGTAAAAGAAAATATCTTATAGATAACTGGATCATGGTGTGCAGTGGCCTATATTATGGACCTTATGGCTGTTGCATCAGCATGAGTGTGCAATGGCCCTTTTGGACCTTAACGGCTACTGTACCAACATAGGATATATGCAGTAACCTTATTAGACCTTAGCAGCAATTGCACCTACATGGAACCAAAGATCAAAAATATAAGCCTGTGGGTTAAACATTTAGTGGACCCATGGACCAAACACATTAAGGTATAAAGGCACCCTAGCAGCTACTATAAAACTCCCTAGTTGACCAGTTATCCTATCCATACTAAGTTATTTCTCATATAGGCTATTAACAATTTACTTTTAATTACACCACCTAAATTTAAGCTTAACATAGTTTTTAATTACTTTGGTTTAGCCAACAAATGGCAAACCAAAAAATTACATCATAAGTCTTATTTTATCATTTAAGCATATTATCATGCAAATAACCACACTTTGAGGCCATATATCAACTCACATACATCACATATTAATAACATTACATTTTCTCTTATAAGCATTCACTTATTTCTTTTTGTCATGAAATTTGCCATATTCATCTGTATAATTGCATAAGCTCATTCAAGATGCATTATGCCCAAATTTCATCATAAAATGCATCATGGCATTACTGATAGTGTAATACCTCAAATAGGCACATAATATGTCTCAAATATATTATATCCACATACATAACCATTCGGCCATATCAACTCACTTATTCTTAATATGCCTTATAATCATATCACATTATGATTTCACCATATACATATCCAATTATATAAAAAATGTGATATACATTCTCCAATTCAATCATTAAGTAAACCTCACATACATATACATATATACAGGCCATTCGGCCAACCTATAACATGCACAAAATATAAAGATTTCACATTCACTTATAATGTTATTAGATTATAGCATCATGAACAAGCTTATGCATGCATTCATCATAATATGCATCATATGGCATATACACATGCTTATTGTCCTCATTTGTCCATTCATTGTCATAATGCCTCAAATAGTCAAATGTACACAATCAAGTATACATCAAGGGCCATTCGGCCACAAAGCCTCATACCTCATCACCCATCACACATACATCATATGTAACCCAACTTATACCTCATGTATATACAACCATAAATGGGCATTTAACATGTCTAACATACATTATTAAGGGATACAAGCATATGCATACCTTTATGTCCATTTGGCCCTACATACATTTACAAGGCACTTATTCATTTCAAATCCATAATTTACTTCATGCACATCCAACATATCATACAACATGTATTTAAGTCATATACAAGCATAATGCATCATTTAGGCATAAGCACTCACCATTTACATAACACATATGCAATATGGACATAATGTCCTCACACACTTCCTCATGTATTCCCACCAATTAACATGCTCCATCATACATCTAGCATGTATGTAAACTTATTTTAATCTAATTACATGTAGAATTAGTCATATACATATAATTTTACACTATTTACATCATAATGGAAATATTTGCATTATAACCATAATATGACTTCTATATCATTTTCATGCATTCAAACCATTTTAAATGCATCATCATACATCTCATTTACCATTTAACACATTCAATCCCATTAATACACATAAATGGGCATTTTAAATATAATTACTCACATTGCCATATTATGTATATTTAGGGCAATATACCAATTAAGCACAATTTAACTTGATTACACATACTGAGAGGATCATAATACACTCTCAAGGATTGGTTACACCTTGAATTTCCCTTTAACTTGAGATTTCTCACCCTAACTTAACTGTGGGTTACAGAATTATTTCGTTAAAATTCATAATAAACCACACGGATATTAGAATTGAAAACCAACCTCATATAATGACTCTTGGGCACCCAAGGAACATAGAAAAAATATCAGGATTCAAAAATTCTTACTTGAACCGAAGATGGTCACTATTCATTGAGCTTAAAAATTGAGCAATTCCTTTGATTTTCTTCGAATTTCTTGCTCGAAATAGGCTTTAGAGGTTATAGAGGCTAGTATCTTATGATCAAATGACACAAACTAAGGTTAATTTGAAGGAAAATGAGTCAACAAAGGAGGAAAACCTCCATTGTTGCCATTGGCTAAGGGAGGGGGAGAGAGGAGGAGAGTTTTAAGATGTTTAACCAAAAATAATGAAAGTTGACTTATTTATACTTTTTTTTAAAATATTTTTTTCATTTTTCTCCTCTCTTTCCTCTTATTTTTCCTTCTCTTTTAACCTTAATTTATTCTCAATTTTACATGCAAAAATTCAATTAATTTAGACCCCATAAACTTCTAAAAATTAGAGCTTGAAAAATGACAATTTGAATTAAATTGCTACTTTTTATATTATCCAACTTTTGTAAAAATACTTCCCAACATCTAAAAATTCCAATTCTAGTGCCAGCAAGCTAATTAAAATTGTTAAGTATTAGTTTGTATTAATCTCAAAATTTTTTGAGCAACTTTTAATTATTTTACAGTTCAACTAAAATTATGTCACTATTCACGTGACACTATCGTAAAATTTAACTGTCATTTTTAACCACCTAAATGAGGTCATTTTGACTTTAAATTTTACTCAAAATTATGTTATAATTAATACTTCCATTTAGTAGAATTAGTGCCCTTGGCCTCAGGAAAAGTACTATTCACATCCCGGAAAGTACTATTCAAACACCAGGATTTTTCGGGCGTTACACTTGTTAATAGAAATTAATTTTTAATATCCAAAAATTATCAGTTCTCTAATTATCTACATATAGATCATAGAGTGGACATGGATCCATCTATAGGATTGTTAAATACTATTATTGACCATATTAAATTTTTGAATGAGTTTTTAAAAAAAATTTACTACATCTATAAAAACGTTTCAAACCATTTAAAAGAATTAGCTCTGAAACTGAGTAGCTTTGAAAGTTATTTTCTCAGTAACAAAGAGCCATTCATTTTGTTACAAGCTTTAAGTACTAAAACGAGTATGAAAAATTGAAAGAAATGATAAATCTAAATTTTCACTCTCAAAAATAACTTCAAATCCTTAAGTAGCTCTATCATTCCACTTAGAAAAAATTAAAAATTGTTCTAAAATATTCTAGTGTAAGGCATACTCATATTATTGGTATCAGAGCTAGGTTAGAAGTTTATAAAGTGAAATAAAAGGTTTCAAACATGATTAAAAAGAAAAAGAAGTTTAGGGGTCAATATAAGAATGGTAACCTACTATAGCAGGTCATAGGGAGTTTATGGGTAAGAGATTCTAAGTTAGAAAAGTTTCTAGGTAAGAATTAAAGTTGATAGATGAAGTAGGTAAGGAGCCTACAGTTGAGGTACGATTGATGCAAATTACCTAAATAATCCTCTGCAACTATATCAACCTCACTTTACATTTTGAACCTTAAAGGATAGCATAGTAAAATGAGAGCCAGAGTTACCACTAACAAACTCACCCCCATTATTGGGATTTGAATTTCTTTACCTGAGTTGATATTCTTGCAAAATCTTTATTGAACCTACATCCAAGGTCCAAATCCTTCCTTATTTAAAATCTTTTCAACCTATTGTCCTTCTAATTGTTCTGTGTTGTGCAATGGTTCACGATAAATTTGATCACTGTGACTATCTTCATCCATAGAATTATCAGTATAGGCTTATCTAACATGACCAAACATTCGACAGTTATAACAGATATGTGGTAAGGCCTCATATTCAATTTTGATGGATTTTACCTTGAATTTCTTTTTGAAATAGAATAGGCTTAGATAGGTCTAACAAAACTGCCATTCTAGCAAAATTTCCCTAAGAAAAATAATCTATATTGTAATCAATTTTAAGAACAGTACTAATTAAGTGAGCAATACCATAAACAAAATTCTTTTCATGAAGTTCCACTAGGATACTAGGAATTCTAATCCATACAGCCACCATTGTTGGGATATTTTGTTCTGTAAGGATACTCTTTCCTCTATGGCTAAATTGTGAGGTAATGGCCATAAATAACCTATGGTCCATCTGCAATAACATGATTATAGCCCTTAGCTTTGTTGAATTTTACTAGAAATAATCGTTCTCCATATCCATCAATTAAAAATATCCTTCTAGTTGCCAAATAGTTTGTATCTTTGAAAGTAAGGGCCTCTAACCCATAGACCTCCCAAGCAATTAATGGAATTTTTAATTGAAAACTAAAAGTTTTATAGGGATATAATTGTAACTGTGTAAAGGAGTATATAAAACATAAAATCTTCATTACAATACTAAAAAATAAGGATACGCTAACAAAGTACAAGATCACTTTACACAAAAAAGAAAAGGAAACTATTATATATATATACATATATATATATATGAACTGACTAATTAAGTAAAATTAAAGTGAAACTTTTTTCTCACCATCCAATGTTCCGCCATAATCTTCCCAAGTCACATTTCATTATGCTTATCCTTTTGAATAATTCAATTTTGAATTGTCATCTCCTTTTTTTATCTTTTTTAATAAACTTAACCAACTAAAAAATGATTTAACTTTCTACTAAACTCTCTTAAATCATTTTTTTTGACATGTCGATTTCTTCTTGATTACATAAGAGGTTCTCTGTAGGCAATGATTTTGTAAATATGTTAGCTAGCTATTGATCTACTTGATAAATTTTGAGTTGAACTTCTTGACACTTGACTGCTTCTCGGATATAGTGATACTTGATAGAAATATGTTTAGCTCTTTTATGGCTATTTGGATTTTGACAAATTGCAATTGTAGATTTGCTATCACAAAATATTATTGTCAATTCTCATTGCTTTTTACCAATATATTCTAAAATTTTTTTAGCCCAACAGCTTCTATCACACATGTGCTATAGCTATATATTCTGCTTCAACTAATGACAAAGCTATTATATTCTTCTTCTTTGTTGATAATGAGCAAAGACCTTATCCAAGTGAAAAGCATATCTTGATGTACTTTTCATGTCATCAATACATCCAACCCAATCACTATATGTGTAACTGATTAATTTTGAGTCTTTAACTAGCTTCTACCATATGCCATAGTCCAATGTGCCTTTAATCTATTGAAATACCCTTTTTGTAGCAGTAAAATTTAGTTCACTCGAACTACTCATGTATCTTGATAATAGGATAGCAACAAACATAATATATGGTCGTGTCATAGTCAAATATAGCAAACTTCCGGTTAGACTTCTATAAAACTATTTGATCTACCTTTTTGGCTCCATCCTCCTTTTTTAGCTTCTTATTTAGCATCAAAGGAGTTGATATGGACCTGCAATCTTGCATCTTGAATTTTTCTAAAATGTTTTTTGCATATTTTTTCTGAGATAATAAAGATGCTTATATCATCTTAGCATATTTCTATACCCTAAAAATATTACAACAAACCAAAGTCATTCATTTCATAAGTCTTTATTATATCTCTCTTGAATTCTTCTATCATCTTCTCATTGTTGCCCGTATAGATTAAATCATTAACATATGATGAGATAATTAAAATATCATTACCTTTTTTTTCTTAACATAAAAATCACTTTTGCTTTTTAGAAATTATTTTTGCATGAAATACTTATTAATCTAACTATACCATGCTCTTGGTGCTTACTTAAGTCCGTACAATGCTTTTTTTTAAGTTGTACAACTAGTTCTCTCCCCTTTCAGCTAGAAACCCTTTAGGTTGCTAGACGTAATTTTCTTTATTGAGGTAACCATTAAGAAATGTTGATTTCACATCAAGTTGATATAGATACCATTTCTTTTGAGCTGCTAGAGCAATAGTTGTTCTAATTGTCTCTAGTCTTGCTATAGTAGCATATGTCTCATAATAATCGATCCTATGCTTATGCTTGAACCCTTTTGCCATAAGTCTTGCTTTGTATTTTTGAATTGGGCCATCTAGATTCAACTTTGTCTTGTACATCTATTTAACACTGATTACTTCTTAATCTTTTGGTTGATCTACTAGCTCCTAAATGTTATTCTTTTCAATCATATGAATCCCTTTCTTAATGGCTTGTACCCAATTTTATTGCTCCTCAACTTTTTCAAAGCTTTGTGCTCAACTGACAAGAAATTACACGACTTACAAATTTTTAATAAACTCTTTACCATCTCAGAGTTAACTATGGTGTAGTCAACTCTTCTATAGCATTAATGAAACTTAGGCTCAAACTCAAATTAGAATTAGAACTTGAATTATAACCATCTTGTCTTAGAGTATTATCTCGATCATGTAGCTTAATCATTGGTGTAACTGGCTGACTCAATGAAATAATAGTTAATGATGGTTGATTTTCTCGAACCTTGTTTTATTCCTAATTCTAGAATGTATTCTCATCAAACACGACATCTCTGATAATTATTAGCTTTTTATTTTCCAAATTATACACTTTATATCCTTTTGTGCCATTATATAGCTAACAAAAATGCATCTTTCACTCTTGTCATCAAGCCCTAATCTATTTTCAACTGTTACGTGAGCATAACATACACAGCCAAAAATCTTTATATGGCTAATTATCAGCTTGATACCATTCCATGCTTCAATTAGAGTTTGATTCAGAATTGATTTTGTTGGACTTCTATTTCAAATTTAAATGGATGTATTTACTGCTTCTGCCCAAAAGTATTAGGTATACCTTTTTCCTTAAGTATTGATCTAGCCATCTTAATGATTATCTGATTTCTTCTTTTAACAACACCATTTTGTTGATAAGTATAGGATGTTGTCAATTTCCTTCGAATGCCATATTCTCTACAGTAGCAATCAAAATTCTTCGAAGTAAATTCACCACTTAAAATCACTTTGATCTTCCACTATAGCCTTGAATTTCTTGAATACTTCAAAGGCCTCTAACTTCTCTTTCAAAAAATACACCCATGTCATGCTTGCATAGTCATTAACAAAAATTAGAAAAAAAACTAGTTTTGACCTTATGATTGTATCTATATCTTTTCACATATGTCAGTGTGAACCAACTCTAAAGATGCACATGTTCATCAGTACCTTCCAGTTGGAAAAAATGCTCAATGTTGTTTACCAAAAATACATCCTTCATAAGTGTTTGAATTTGTGTTGATAAATGGTAGACCTTGAACCATGTTTTTAGCGCTTAGCAGCTAAGGCTTTGTAATTGAGGTTACCAAATATTTTATACCATAAGTTAGAGCAATTTGCTACTCACTTTGTACTACTAATTCTGAAGCATATTTGACTTGCAATGGAAAGTTTCTAGACCTCTCCATATCAATTTTTACCACTAATTAATTTTTGTTTCTTCGATCAAAAATTTTGCAACCCCTATCTTCAAAGTGGATAACATACCCATTTTGCAAAAGTTGTCCAACACTTAATAGATTTTGATGTAAATTAGGAACTAATAGCACAACTCAAAGATTCTTTAGCCCCACTTTGTTTGCACAGTGATATTACCTTTACCTTTAGCTTGAAGTAAATTACCATTTTCTATGCATGCTTTGGTGTTGTATGATTCATACCTATCATGTGGTTTGTACAGCCACTTTCTAAGTACCAAATATCATCCTTCTCTTCTTTTGCAGTATGGCACACATAGAAAATGTTTTTTGAATTCTTTTCTTCTTCTATGAAATTAGCTCGATCATTGGCTTGAGTTCTACAGTACTTTGCGATGTGGCTGTGTCTCTTGCATTTATTACACTGCTTTTTTGTCCAACATCTTAAAGTATTATGGTTTAACTTTTTGTAAATATCGCACCATAGATTTGAACTATTTTAGCTTGGTTATTTTTCACTTTTATCATGTTGCTTCTTCATATCTTAACCACCTTTTCTTTGAAAATTCTTCTTATTCTTTGAAGAATTTTATCCTTGCAACTCATACTAAATGCACTTTTTACTGAGTTGCTACTAAGCTACAATTTTCTTGTCTCATTTGACTCCGGAGAACCCTTAATTGTTAAATTATGAGCGTAGACAAATATTTCAACTGTTCAATTGCTACAATAATATATTCATATTTTTTTAACAAGCTAACTAAAATTTGTTCATTTACCTTTTGATTAGATATATCTTCACCATAGGACTACATTGGGTTATCAATCTCGATTACCTTTGATAAATAGTCATTTATTTTTCCTCTTTTTCATCTTCATATTTTGAAATTGCCTTTGCAAAGTTTGCAACTTCACATTAATCACCTTTACGGATCCTTAAAACTCCTTTTACAATATATCACATATTTCTTTTGATTTTGTTGCATGGATTATTCATGGAAATGAACTCTCCACAACACCTTACTAGATAAGAAATAGGGCCTTTACATCCTTCATCTAATTTTCTTCTAATTTCTTCAATTCATCTAGTGCGAGTTACTGCATGGTAATAAGTTGGGAATAATGAACTATGCCCCACAATCTTTGTAATAATAGCTATCTCTGCATTTTAGTTTTTCACGTATCACAATTTTGACCCACAAAACACCCAAAGCTATCTAGTTCGATGTGATTTTTCAATGTACAAATACGAATTCATTACCTCACTAATGCTCGTACTGGAACAAACCAGCTCTGATACCAATTATTGGAATTTTAATTAGAAACTAAAAATTTTGTAAAATCTAATTGAAAATATGCAAAGAAGTATAAAACATGAAATTTTCATTACAATATCAAAAAATGAGAATACACTAGCAAAGAAAAAGATTACTCTACACGAAAAAAATTCTCACCACCTAATGCACCACCACAATCTTCCCAAATCACACACTTCATTATGCTTATCCCTTTGAATAATTCAATTTTGAATTGTCATGTCCCCTTTTTTTAATGAACTTAACTGACTAAAGAAAATGATTTAACTTTCTAACAGCAATTTCACTATGGCTGATTGTTTCATACATTAAGCAAAAAGAATATTTAGATGATCAGAGAAAGAAATTGAGGTAATCCTTTCTCATAAGAAACATGGATATCATCCTCATGATAGCTCTAAAAATCTCTGTCATTGCTGATCAACTGCAAGAATGAAAGAGAGAACATCAGGATCTCTTACGATGACACTCCGATACTTAAGTCACAAAAGAATTCTCAAAAAGCTTATAGAATTCAAGTTAATAAGGGCATACCTTAAGTACTTATAGGTTTACAACAATCCTTTTCCAAGTAGGAGAAGGACTCTTAAATAGGAATATTATATTCCAAATAAAAGTAGGAATCCTATTCTAAGTAGAAGTATATTTTTGGGAGAGTTAATCTTATCCTCTTTCTAACTCAGATAGGGATGATTCCAAGACTATCATCAAATGTCCCCCTACAAGTTTGACTATTTATGGTCGATAACTGAATAACAAAATTTTAGACATTATTCAGTTATTCCGTGTTACTTATTTACTCATGTTTTCAAGCAAGTTGCTTGGACTATATTTTTGGTGGTTATCCTTTTTTCAAAATCCAATGCTTCATAGCCATGCTATTTCATTTGTCACATTGCTTTGTTTTTTATGTAATGTTTATAAAGGAAGCGGTGTGCATGGCATGTTCTGAATGAAAGGTAGTTGTGTCTCTTTTCCATATACATTTAATGTAATTTTTAAGCTAGAGGTTTTTATTTCAAAGCTTGTAAACTGCCTTTTTTTCCACCCTTTCATTTTTTCCACTGTTTTTCATTGTTCTCTATCTTCGGTGGATCTTACTGCTTGCTTATTGGTGGCAATTCTCCTATTTTCCTTATCTCCAACTGATTACTCCTTTTACTAGTAAGAGAATATCATCTTCCCTCTTATTTTTATTACTATTTTCATCTTCTTCCTACATCACTGTCCATTTATGGAGTGCCGTTAGTGTCATGTAATTTTTTATTAGATTTTGCCATTTCTAGGTTGCCTCTAAATCTTGTATTGTATGTGTTTTCTTTGAACTTGTAGGCAATGGTAAAGTCTGAAGAATCTAGGATTGTGTCTCAACCTTTGGGTTCAGTCATAAAAGTTCTTAGTGGGGGTGATAATTCTAATCACCCTGAAGTTAGTGTCGTGGTTCCATTGGAGGGCCAAGGGAATGCTCTGATTGAGGAAGAGAAAGAAGAAAAGGAAATTCCTCTTATATAGTGTCATCGAGTGAACCCCAGAGTGACTTTGATCCCCTCTGCGGTGACCCTCGAGTATCTAGGATGGGTGTAAGGTACTTTTCACATCCCCAATACATATATTTTAGAAGTATTAAATAAAGAGCTCAAAGAGGGTTTCTTTATGTTGAAGACCTTCGAACAGGGGTAACGGTACCTTTGACTTTATTTCAAGGGTTAATAATGAGAGATTTTTTAGTTTTTGCTTGTCAATTAGCACTAAACACCTGGAGAATAATAAATGGTCTATACATTTACTAGGCTCCATCGAGTATATTTTAGCAGTAGGGTTTTGAAAAGATTTTATAAATTTATTCATAGAATCAATTGCCAAGATCATCCCTATCTGTAAGCCAAAGGGTTGCTTTCTATTAGTAATCCTCAATCCATAAAAGAATGGAAGGATCTTTTCTTTATGGTTCGGTGCCAAGACGAGTAGCCCTTACCTTTAGATTTCCAAAAACACCACTTACCTGAGCTAAGAGATCTTTCTTTGGAGGATGAGGAGTTTATAGAGTTCATAGAAAATTGGACTGAGGGTATTGATATAAATAAACTTATTAATGACCATTGGGAGGTGATAGATAAAGTAGGAGATTTTCCTCCCCTCAATCTGCCTCATACTCTAGAGGTTATTCTAAAGGCTTCAAGTTAGAGCAATCTGGGATACTCCAAGCCTAAAACAATAATAATATATGAGTAAATAGTGGTTATAGAGCAAGATGCTCCTCTTGTTTTTATAGGGTTGTCTTAGGGTGAGGTGATTTTGAGCATTCCCTCTTAGGGTATAATTTCCATAAGTATCTTTCCTTTTATATTCATATTCCTTTGAATAGTTTATAATTTTGATGCAGCTATAGTTCCTCCACATTTCTGCCTGAGCCCTGTCAATCGACTTCACGAGTGTCGATGAGGGGCTAGCTCTTTTATTCCCCCACCTCCTTTACCACTGGCAAGGGATCTTTCTACTCTAATCCAGCCACCTTTTCTATGACCTCTGATTGGCAATTTTCAAAGTTTACCTCCTCCTACTGGAAAGGGAGCCACTAGTCCTTCTAAGAAGCATCCTAAGGGCGGTGGTAGAGCTAAGGTCCCGAAACTTACCAATCTTTCTACTAGGTGTCCTGATCTATAGGCATTTTGGAGTAGTAAACTAAAGGGTGAAGCTTCATGTTCTCATCCAAAGGTTGTTTGGTCACTAGCCCTTTCTAGCATTATGGGTTGAGATGTTAAAGAGCTTACTAATAGTTCTTAGGATTATTTGGGGCTGCAAGGTTTTGTTGCTCTATCCCAGGTGTGCTTTTTCCCTTGCATTTTATTATCTATTACTATTATTTTCTTATTTTGTTGACTCACTCCTTCTCTTCTTTTGTTTTTCTTAGGCTTTTACACGTTTTACCATGACCTAGGCTCGAGCGCAATCTATAGACCCTGAATATCAAGAAGTGTTAAAGAATGCTCAGCGCTTGGAAGCTAATTTTGAAGATCTTAACAAGCACTATGCTACCTTGGTCAACCAATATAAGAAGGCTTAAGTTCAAAATAAGCTCATGAGTTCAAAGTGGTTAGCATCAGAGAAATCTCGATAGGTTATGAAGAATAAGCTACTTTTAATGAGTGCCCGAGCTATTATTCTAGAGAAAGAAAAGAAAGAACTATCTTCCTAACTAACTGAAATAGAGAATTACTACATAGATTCTCAAGTAGATCAATTAGACAATCTTCAGCAAAAGATAGTTACCGATCTGAGTGCATGATATCCAGCCTAGAATTTAACCATATTTATGATATTTATTTAGACACCTTAATGGTTGGGCCTCAGTTAGTTTAGGAGGTAACCGACATGCCTTTGAGTTTTGCTCTTACTGTTGACCCTTTAGCTCCATTAATTATGCCTCCTCCTACTCTTGTGGACCCTATGGGAACTTTAGGTGATGTTTGTATGCCTACCTCTACTGCTGAATATATTGATCCTAGAGAGGGAACAACAAATGAACAATTATGAGGAAATCCTTAATTTTGTATACATATTTTTTTCCTTTTTTTTCTTGTGATTATACTTTTTTTTAAAGAAAAAAGTTCTTTTTTAAGAGATGGTGACTTTATTTTTCTTTTCATTCTTTTCACTAAGTGTTTGTTCGCTAATGTCCTAAGACTTTGACACAGTTTATTGACTAACTTTGAAGTCAACCATTCTCTAGGACCTTTTATAGCTTTGTCTATTTAACT
This sequence comes from Hura crepitans, assembly GCA_948208565.1. NCBI lineage: Eukaryota > Viridiplantae > Streptophyta > Magnoliopsida > Malpighiales > Euphorbiaceae > Hura > Hura crepitans. Next base: position 3,059 of record CANXYI011409600.1, on the reverse strand, counting down.
TTCTATTTTGGAAGTATTTTTGAATTAATTGCTTGTTTGGTAAGTGATTTCAACCAATCATAAATTTATGGGAGAAATTTTGCTTTTATTAAAGTCGATAACCTAACCATATATGGAGAAATTTTTATGTGAAGCAATCTTTGCTTTAGGTCAATGATCCCAACCAACCATATATAGAAAATAGCTTTTATGCCACTAATGGCTTTTTTGCCTATTTTAGGTCAGCAACCCTAGCCAACCATTTTTGGTTCTTTAGGTTAGTGATCCCAAATGACCATAAGCAATATCTAGATTTTTTACTGATCGGATATAAATCAATGAATATGTGCATATATTTGGAGAAAAATAATAGATTTTATTACAAGGAGGCAATCTTATAAACTTTATTGATATAAGAACTATTGGAAGTATTTTCTCAAACTATTGCATTCCATGTTCTTAGGAGAAAATATCCATTTCTTTTTAGCTTGTAGTGCTCGAGCCTAATACCTCGGCTATCTCAAATGGTCTTTCCCAGTTAGGCTATAATTTGCCTATTCCTATAAAAGTTGTAGCCTCCATAACTTTTTTAAGTAATAAATCTCCTTTGTTGAACATTCAGGCTTTCACCTTTTAATTGAAGTACTTAGCAATTCTTTACCTCTAAACCGTAGCTTAGATACTTGCTTGTTCTTTTCTAGCATCTACTAGATCTAGGTTATGCCTTAGCATAGACTTGTTGGCTTATTCATGCTCAACTATTAAGTTTGGGAGCCCAATGTGTACTGGTAGTATTGCCTTAGAACCATATGTTAAAGAGAATGGTGTTTCTCTAGTGGTGACCCACGGAGTGGTCCGATAGAACTATAGGACATTATTGAGCTCTTTAGCCTATTACCCTCGTTCAGTTTCTGCCAACCTCTTTTTTAATCCTATTAAGATTATTCTATTTGTGACTTCAGTCATTCCATTTGTTTGATGGTGGGCAACTAAGGTAAATCTCAGTTTTATTTTTAATCCATTAGCGAACTCCTTAAACATCTTACAGTCAAATTGTTTGCCATTATCAAATATTATGGTGTGAGGAATCTTGAACCTAGATATAATGCTATTTTTTATGAAGTTTATTATTTTCTATGGTGTTATCTGAGCTACAGCCTCTGCCTTGACCTATTTAGTGAAATGATCAATAGCTACAATCACGAAGTTCTTTTGGCAAATTGCTAGTGAGAAGGGCCCAAGGATGTCAATTCCCTATTGATAAAAAGGCTAAGGGCTCCCAATGCCTTGTTGTTTGACTAAAGGGGTGTGAATTATATTACTATGCTTCTAGCATGACTTGCACTTTGAGACCAACTGCTGCGTATCTTTTTGCATGCTTAGCCAGTAGTATCTTTGGAGCATTGCCTTTCTCACTAGCATGGAAGCTCCCTCATGGGCTCTGCATATTCCTTCATGGATTTTTTGAAGTAGATAGATGCGTTTTTCTTCACTCGTGCATTTTAACTAAGGCTATAAATTTGATCTTTTGTAAAAAGAGTCATCTACTATGGCAAATTCTCTGGATCACCTCATGATCTTCTTTGCCTCCAGTGGTTTAGTTAGCATGGTCCTTTTATTTAAGAAGTCAAAAATAGGTTTTCTCTAGTCACTGAGATTTTCTATGTTAGCTACTAAAGCTATGTTTGGAGAATTTTGTAGATATACTAGAGTTGGCTTAGTCTTGGTTTGCTTATTAGCGGCCATGATCTTAGCCAAATAATCGGCTTTTTGGTTCTCCTCCCTTTCGATCTGGTTTATATGCCATGTAGTGCCTACTTCATCCTGATTTTTAAGAAGTTTCTTAGCTTTGGCGTAATATTAGCTGATGTTTTAGTCTTTCACACTGAAAACTCCTATTAACTATTTCACCACTAACTAAGAATCATTAAAAATGTGGGGCGCTTTGGCTTTGACTATTAGGGCCATAGTTAACCCTGTAATTAGTGCTTCGTACTCAGTAACATTGTTAGATGTGGTGAAAGAGAGGTGAATAGCCTGCTTGAATATCAAATTCTAAGGGCCTACTAGAACAATGCCTATCCCTAATCCTGAACTTCCCGATACTCTATCTATATAAAGCTTCCATACTTCCCTGTCTCTTATTAGTGATTTTTATCTGTTCACCATTTACATTTTTGTGACAAAGTCTACTAGGATCTAAGCTTTCATGGCTAGTCTAAGTTCATATTTGATATTGAATTCTCCAATCTTCCAAGCCTATTCTATTAACCTTTATGATGGCTCTAGCGTCTACAATATATTTCTTAAAGGAAAATTAGCACGTACTACTATTGTGTGCACCTAAAAATAATTTCTTCGTTTTAGCATGGTTATGACTAAATAGCAAGCTAGCTTTTCAATTTTGGTGCATCTTTCCTCAGGTCCTTTCAACACTTTGCTGACATAATAAATAAGGAATTATTTTGTTCCCACTTCGTGAAGTAGGACGATGCCTACAACTAAATCTATGACTGATAAGTACATAAACAATGTTTCTTTAACTAGGGGGCGACTGAGCAAAAGGGGAGATGAAAATAGATTTTTTAGCTCTTCAAATGCTTGTTGGCATTCTTTTATCCATTTGAATTCTTTAACCCTTTTAGGAGATTGTAGATGTAGACACCTCACTTTTGACCTATGATGAAAACTAGAGACAAACTCTCAAGCATGGCACACACCTTCAGAAAATAGGTCTGCACAGACCTATTAGTCAAAAATCGCACGGACTAAATACAAAAACTAGCCCCAAACTCAGCCCACAAAGCTCATAGACTAGTGTACTAAAACTTAGTCTGTGTAGACTAGTACGAATAAGTCCGCATGAACTTATTGATGGAAGAAGCTTTTTGAAAGCAGAATTCCTACAATTCAATTCAGGATTTAGAATCTTATTAGGGTGGGGACTCCTTTATGGATGGAAAAAACCTAAAAACTTGAGGATATAAATACTTTTCTTAAAACAACGAGAAGGGAGGCTAAAAAATAGACTTTTCTAAATACACATATCAAATTGGAGTATCCAGAAACAATTACACATC
>CANXYI011409497.1:0-12316 GCA_948208565.1 Hura crepitans | reverse complement strand
TTTATCTCCGATAATGAAAGTTTATGCCCTAAAAGTAATTATTGGTTCTGCTAAAAATTTTAATTCTTTCATTTTGACCCTTTTCAGGCCCGTCAAAGTTTTATGAATAATATGTCAGTCATCGGACTCGAAATGATGACCTGCACCACGGGGAACATCAATCGGGTTCCGAATGCACTGTTCATAAGACGTCGACCGGCGGTCGTTACAATAAGTGTCATCATAGAGGGGAAGCCTATTGAATATGAAATAAAGGGTAATGGTTATTTGTATTACCATGATAGAATCTATGTTCTATATATTGAAGAATTAAAGAAATAGATTCTAGATGAGGCATACAATGCTCCTTATGTTATGCATATTAGTAGCATAAAGATGTATCAAGATTTGAAAATGTCATATTAGTGGCCTAGTATAAAGAGAGATGTATCAGAATATGTAACTAGATGCCTCACTTGTCAATAAGTGAAGGTAGAGCATTAGGTTCTATCTAGTTTGCTACATCTTATAGCAATTCTAGAATGAAAATGGGATAGAGTCATCATGGATTTTGTAGTTGGTTTGCCTAAGATAAGAAATAAGCATGATTTAGTATGGTGGTGGTAGATTGTCGTACCAAGATAGCTTATTTTATGCCCATGAGGATAAATTATTCAATGGAGAAGCTTGCTGAGTTGTATATATATGAAATAGTCAAATTGCAAAGAGTGCCATCTTAGATCATATCAGATTGGGACCTATAGTTTACTTCTAGGTTTTGGATGAAACTTCACAATGCCTTGGGTACTTGATTAATTTTTAGTACAGCATTCTATCCACAATTGATAGATAGTCTAAAATAGTCATTCAAGTAATCTTATGATACTCAAGTGATTTAATATTAGGATTTATATTGTATGATGTTATACTTGTGATGATGCATCTTTAATAAATACTTAAAAATATGTTAATATAACTCTCTTTACCTAGTCCGAATGCTAGTCAGTCGTCATGCTCAACTAAGGCATGCACGCATATTGAGATATCAAAACTCATTTATTCATTTACTTATTATAAAACATCCTTATTGAAATATTATGTGTAAAAATATGGGTTTACAAAAACTTTTTCAAAAAGTGTGACATATTCAAAAATAGGGAATCCTCATGCCAAAATTTTAGTAGCATAATGGTTGTACTAAGCACTATCACAAATTTTTAAATAGTAACTTGTATAAGAAATACACTTGTATAATCATTTCACACACGTCCCCATACTTTATGTGATCCTCTAATCACTTTACAGCATATAAAGACAACACAAGCTATCTCAACCTCTGAAAGAGATATCATACAATTCAATATAAAAATACCCAGTTTAATAAGGTTTACAAACTTAAAATCTAAAAAGTAACATTTAATTACATCTTTAGGCCCATTCCCTTACAAAACACATTTGAGTGCTACCTATACATCACAATTATTTTACATATATAGTCTTTGCCAAAAGAATAGCCTTCTCTTGATAATTCTTGATGTCTTGAGGCTTTAAGTATCAAAAAGTGTTCTTACCTATGCATTGTAAAAAAATGATGCACTAAGTGAATGCTTAGTTGTGTAATCAAAATAACATGTGCTAACTATGCATTTTAACATAATATGGGTATATGCCATTCATTTACATGAATAACAAATTTACATAATGCATAACATTCATGCAAGTTGTGATATATTGTATTCTTAACCAATTGTCATACATCATGCTCAATAATTTACATATCACTCATATATGGCAAACAAATATATAAAATCAACAAATCATCAAATTGAGCAATTTTCAATCCATACATGCTCTTATCCATCATATTAATATCATGATATACATTAGAAGTTGATTTCATTATTTGCCTTATTATCTTAAATTAAGCCTATAGGGATAACCCTAAACATATGGATAACAGGATCATAACTTGTGCAGTGGCCCATATTTTAGACCTTATAACTACTGCATCAATAGAAATAAGATTGTGCAGTGCCCATATAAACTTACGCAGCTGCACCCACATATGCTTGTAAAGTGGTCCTTATGGGACCTTATGATGGTTGCACCCCTATAGATCCAAAGATCTTAGTACAAATCCATAGGTAACGCTGAAAGTGAACCCTTGGATCATAATCTAGGCATAGATATGCCTTAGTAGCTACTATATCCCTTAGCTGACTAGTCAACTTATCCATTCGTAGGTTATTGCATCTCATGGGCTAAAAACCATTATGTTTAGTTTCAACTTATTAAATAAGCTTGTGTAGCTTTTAATTTACTTATTTTAGCCATCTAATAACTAAAAGAGCTTAATTTCATTAAAAACATCATTTTTAGCAATCATGCTCATTTTAACATACATTATGCCATATGCACAACAATTCACCATTTCTATTTCATTTATGGATTTTGAACATATGTTAATCAAACATACATACATTTAAGGTCATAAGTCCATTTAGGACTTTTTATGCCTTTATGTTCATCAAGTTTCTTATTATATGGCATAACTTCTATTAAAGAACACTTTTAAGCTCATCTCAGGTTTAGGACATGTCTTAGTCATAAACCTTATTTCTTCATGATAATAATCATATTTATAATCAATATAATGATTGAAACTTTTCTACATTTCAATATTCACAATTTATGTGTTATCATGCATATGCACTCTTATAAAGCCATTCATCCATACATGCTCACATAGGCATAATTCATCTTTATTCAAGCTATATAGCCATATTCCATAATGTATACATACAAATTTAAAGGTTAAGATATCAAAACTTATAAGCCTTCTTGCCCATTAAGAGTTTTAGCCATAGAGCCATACTTGCCCTTTCATTATTTTGTTTCATTTTAAGATGCATCTTAAGTATACTCTTTGCGACCATTTTTCATCTTTAAAACAAATTGCTTGTTACTCATGTTCTATGGTTATAAATATATATGTAGATATAGGGTATTTCATTTTTATGCCCTATTACCAAATATACTGGTTACTCCTCTTGTTATTCACCATTTAGCCTTACTAAATGCCAAATAACACTTAAAGGTATGCACTCCATTTTTCGCACCTTGACATTAAGCCATTACCCCTAAAAATGATCATGGTTAGCACATTCAACTTGTAGATTATGCTAACATAATTACATGTATGATCACATAAAACTTTTTTGCATAAACACAATTAAAGGTATTTTTACATATTATGTACGTATAGACTAAGAAATGCACATATTGATCATTTTATAGTCTAAATGCTTTCTCTTGTAATCATTCACTCATAAATGTTTCAAATAAGCAAACTAATCCCAAATTAGGCTTGGATAGGCACACATAACACGTTATGCCATATAAACCCCAATTTACTCCATATTAAACACAATATGGCACATTATGCAAGTTTTGCACATCCATTTAATTCCAATCTATTCACATCATTTTAAATACATTATCATATTTATTATAAGCCATACAACTTATTAAATTTATCATAATAATGGCTTATCACACTTTTAGGCATTTATTACATAATGAGCATCATATGGAATTTAAGGATTTCATTTGAATTTACACATTCTATTTTGATTACACATATCGAAGTGGTCACCGAGGCCCATTTATGGACTTCGATTTGCCTTTATCATGATTTAGTTTGAGAACCCCTAAAATAAACTAAAAAATACTTTAAAAATATGAAATAAATAAACTGATACACCAAAAATCAATCTAAAATTGTAAAACATCTCTTAGGGACCTCTAGAACCTAGGAAAAATAATAGAAGTTAGAAATTATTACCTAGACCAAAGTGGGTTATTATTCACGAGATAGAAAAATTGACAATTTCGAGCAATTGTCTTTGAATTTTCCACATCATATAGGTGTAAAGTGGTGTAGAGGTTACTAAAGTACTTTTAAAGTCGACAAATGTAGCATAAAGAGGTGGAAGAAGAAAAAAATGGGGAAGAGACTCTTGAAGAAGCTGTTGGCTTCTTATAATGAAGGGGAGAGGGAGATGAATTGAGATTTTGACTTTTTAAATGAAAATTAACTATTTATACTTCTCCTAAAAATCATTTATTTTTAATTCATTCTCTCTCATTTTCTCCCACTTCTTCTACTCTTTCCATATCCAATTAATAGCTATCTTTATTTAATAAATTCTCTTTTATTATACCCTACATGCCTCCAAAAATCAGAGCTTGAAAAATGAAGAAAACCAATTAAATATGCTATTTTTCATGTTACCTGATTTTTGAAAAATTACTTCTCGATATCTAAAAATTTCAATTCCAATGCCATTAGGCTCATTAGAATTTTTAAGTATCTTGTTGTATAAGTTTCATAATTTTTTTGAGCAACTTTGAAAATAATTTATGGTTCAGCTTTGCCTTAGTCACTATTCCTAAGACACTGCCGTAAAAACATCCTAGAATTTTTAACGACTCTAATGACTTTCGATTAATCTCAAACTTTATCCAAAATTATTTTATGATTAATACTTTCATCTAGTGTCTTTAGTGTATCTAGAGTCTTGAGAACACTATTCATTCCAGGAAAAGTACTATTCATAAAAGTCAAGATTTTTTGGGCGTTATATTTTTTCCCCTCTTAAACAAATGTTGTCCTTAACATTAAGATATTACCTAGTTCAAATAATTACAGGTATTGTTCTTTCATATAAGCTTCAGTTTCCTAGGTTACTTCTTCTATCCCATGATGTTTCTAGAGAACCTTCACCAGGGATACTGTTTTGTTCCTCAGTTCCTTCCTCGCTCTATCTATAGTCCTTAGTGGTTCTTCCTCATAAGATAAGTCAAGATTAACCTCGATCTCTTCCTTTGTTATCACATGCATGGGATCAAATTTATATCTTTTGAGCATTGAAACATGAAAGATGTCATGGATCTACTAAAGCTCTAGAGGTAAAGCTAGTCTATAAGTTATTGGCCCCACACGCTTTGTGATCTTATATAGGCCAATAAACCTAGGACTCAACTTCCCTTTCTTCCCAAATTGTAGAACCATTTTCCATGGCAAAACCTTGAGAAAAACCTTGTCTCCCTCTTCATATTCCACCTCTTTTCTCTTTAAATCTATATATGACTTCTATATATGAAAAGTTTCCTTTAACCTCTCTTTGATAATCTTGACCTTTTCTTTTGCATCTTGCATTAAATCTGGCCCTATGAGCTTATTTTCACTGGGTTCATTCTAACATAAAGGTGTTTTGCACTTTCTACCATATAAGGCCTCATAAGGAACTATGCCTAGACTCATTTGATGACTATTATTATAAGAAAATTCAACTAAGGACAAATATTGGTCCTAGCATCCCTTGAACTATAATGCATAACCCCATAACATATCCTTGAGAATCTAGATGACTCTTTCAGATTATCTATTAGTCTGTGGATGAAATGCTATACTAAAACTTAAATAAGTACCTAGTGCATTATGAAGTTTCTTCTAAAACCTCAATGTGAACCTTAGATCCCGATCCGATATAATCGAAGATGCCACTTCATGCAATCTAACTATCTCATCCATATAAAGCTCTATTAGCTTCTCTAAGGAGTAGTCCATTCACACTAGTATAAAATGAGCAATATTGGTTAAACAATTGATAACTACCCAAACTAAATCATACTTGCTCCTTATCATAAGTAGCATAACCACAAAGTCCATGGTCACTCTATCTTATTTCCATTATGTAATTGCTATAGGATGAAGCAATCTAAAAGGAACTTGATGTTTTGCCTTTACCTACTGATAAGTAAGGCATTTAGTCTATACTCACACATAGCCCTCTTCATGCCTAACCACCAATAAGAAAGCTTTAAATCCTAATACATTTTATTGCTACCAGGATGCATTATATAAGGAGCATTGTGATCTTCTTATAGAATATGATTCTTTAACTCTTCCACATCTAGCACACAAATTCTAGCATGATAGTACAAAAAAACCATCTTTCTTAATCTTATACTCTATTAGCTTCCCCTCTTGGATAGCAATTGTAATGCTCATCAATCTCTAGTTATCGCACTATCCATCTTTAACTTGTTGCAATAGACTAGGCTTAACTTGCATTTCAGCCAAAAGAGCACCATCACCCATTAATTATAGGCGAACATGCATAGCTATCATGGTTGCCATAGATTTCCTACTAAGTGTATCTGCTACTACATTAGCCTTTCCTAGATGATAATCAATCAAAAGATCATAGTTCTTGATCCATTCCATCCATCACCTCTATCTTAAGTTCAACTCCTTTTATGCAAAAAGATATTTAAGACATTTATAATTAGTGTAAATATAACACTTTTCCCTATAAAGATAATGTCAATGGTTACAAGCTATAAATCATGAGTAGGGTAGTTCTTCTCATGTGGCTTCAACTATCTTAAAGCATAGGCAACATCCTTGCCATTTTGCATCAAAACACATCTTAACCCATTAAAAGATACATCATTGTATAGAGTGAAGTCTTTCCTTAAAACTGGCTATACAAGAATTAGAGCCTCTATCCATACAGCCTTAAGCTTATTAAAAAGCTTTTGTGACACTTGTCATCCCAAACAAACTAGCCATCCTTTCTTAATAACCATGTCATAGGAGCAATTATCAATGAAAAGCCCTTAACAAACTATCTATAATACCTTGCCAACTCTAGGAAACTCCTAATCTTGGTGGTGTTCCTAAGTGGTTTCCACTCTATCAGTGCTTCAATCTTGTTGGGATAAACTTGAATATCATCGGCTGATGTTATGTGTCCTAAGAAAGATACTACACTTAACTAAAATTCATATTTGTTAAGCTTGGCATAAAGCTATTCTTATCTCAGAATCTGAAAAATAGTTCTTAAATGTTGTTCATGCTCTTCCTTATTCTTTGAGTAAACTAGAATGTCATCTATGAATACCACCACAAAATGATCATGGTAAGGTCTGAAGACTTTATTCATTAGGTCTATGAATGCTACAAGAGCACTGGTAATTCCAAACTACATTACCAAATACTCATAATGACCATACCTTATCCTAAAAGTAATCTTTGCAATATCTGACTCTTTCACTCTCAACTGATAGTATCTGGATCTCAAATCTATCGTAAAGAACACTCTAGCTCCTTTAAGCTTATCAAATAGATCCTCAATATGTGGTAGAGGATACTTATTCTTAATGATCACTTTATTTAATTGTTGATAATCCTTGCATAATCGAAGTGAACCATCCTTTTTCTTAACAAATAGAACTAGTGCTCCCTATGGTGAAACACTCATTCTAATAAATACCTTATCCAAGAACTCTTGTAATTAAACCTTTAACTCCCTTAATTTAGTTGGTGCTATACGATAAGGTGCTATAGATACTGGAGCAGTACCAAACAAAACCTCAATACTGAACTTAAGTTCTCTTTCTGGTGGTAAACTCGATAATTCTTTTGGAAAAACATTAAAAAATTTACCCACATCAAGTATGCTACTCACATCTAGTTCTTATATTCTGGTGTCATATACATTCCTCATTAACCATCTAGCTATGACTATAAATATCACATTAGATAAGAAGTTGATTCTCTCTCTAACAACTATGATTTTAGACTTATCATCAGCTTAAAGAGTCAACCTCTTATTCTTGCAGTCTAAAATCACTTGATATTTGGATAACTAGTCCATTCCCAATATCACATCAAAATTATTAAAGTGTAGTTCTATCAAGTCATCAAGAAATTGATGGTCTTATATCTATAAGTCAAATACCATATGTTAGCCTATGGGGTTACTAACCAAGATCTCTAGGTTAAGTGGTTCTAAAACAAACCCCTGATATCATACCCGTGATGTGGAAACATATGAATATATAGACCCTAAATTAATTAATGCTAAAATAGGAGAGTCAAAGAGGATAAAAGTACCAACTATGATGTCTAGCTTATTAGTATCCTCTCAAGCTCAAATGGCCTACTGATGGGTAGGAGCTCTAGGCTTATGTTGGGACTTTAATCTATCTCTCTGAAGCCCCTTAACTCTCTCTCCTTAACTTCTCTTCTATCCTCTAGTAGGTGCAAGTACTGATCTTTGACCCATACTCTATCCCTGAAGATAATCTTTACGAATATGACCTAACTATCCACAACAAGCATACACTCAGCTTTTTTCAAGATTCTCCCTGATGGCACTTGAAATATATCTAACATTGAGGAACTTGACTTTTCTTGCCCATTGATCCTGGTGTAAAGGTAGCTTTAGATTACAGCCACCTAGATTTCCCTTTACTACTTTGTACTAGTTTTTATGACTACCTTTGCTTTCGAGACTACTGTGCATATCCAAATTAAAAGCCTTTATACTTCTTCCCTAACTGTGGAGTAACACTAGATACTTTTAGTCTAGCTAATCTCTTCTTCTGGTAGAACTACTTCTCTTTCTGCACTCTCTTAGTAGATCTACATATTGATACTAACTGGGAGAAATCTCTAATCATTATTGGCACCACCTAAGGCTTGATCTCCATATGTAGACCCTTCTCAAACCTCTTGCACTTGTTTACCTTAGTGGTGATGGTGTCCTTAGAATATGTACTAAGCATGGTGAACTCCTTTTTATATTCACCTATCGTCATCTGGTCTAGCTTGAGATCTATGAATTATTGTCTAATATCATCTAGATAGTTTTCAATAATGTAATTCTTATGGAACTCAGCTAAGAAGAACTTTTATATAACTTGGACTTTTGTGTTGTACTCAATGAGGTCCTCTCACCACTTTAAGCCCTCTTTTTATAAGAGTTAGGTGGCATATCACATTCTCCTCTAATGTGCACCATATTTGTTTCATTATCTTCTCAGTATGGTCTAACCAGTACTCTACCTTTCCAAGCTTTGTCTTACTTTCTCCTTTGAAATCCTTAGCCCCTATCTTCTTCACCCTTTCTAAACAAGTCTTTCGAAGGGCCAAAGGTACCTCAGGCTGTGGTGCTTGTGGTAGAGGAGCAGTAGTAGTAGATTACCTCAAAAATTGAAACATCTCCAGCAGGGACACTTATAGACACCTAGATTTTAGGTCTTAAACTCTCTTAGGTACTCAGCCTTTGACCTAACCTGAAAAGCTCATAGTACAACCTAAAATGTGAAAAAAATGGGAATCTATGGTGAAAGTGAAGGGTTTTGGCCAATAAGCCCAAGCTCGAAGCCTGACACTAATTCCAATAGGGGTGCAGGGGCGAAGCCTCTACAATATGGACCCATTCACCTTTTTAGGCCTATGATGATAACCAGAGATAGGCTCAAGCAACAAGGCAAGTAACCTAAAACCTAAGTCTACACAGACTAACATGGCATAAGTCCACACTAACTTAATGCTATGAGGTTCGCACGGATTAACCTAATTTGGCCCAAAGCCTATAGCCTAGTAGGAAAACCATGCCTAAGTCTGCACAGACTAAGCCATACAAGTTCACACAGACCTACCGATGTAAAACTTCTAAAAGTATAGAATTCCTATTCAGGCACTAAATCCTATTCCTTGAGGGATTCCACCACCCCTAGATAGAAAACCCTTAAACCTAAGCTTATAAATACCCACTTTGGGGTATGATCAAAGGGGAGAGACTGAATAGATCAAGGAGGAGAACCTGAGGAGGAGGCTAAGAATCATAATTACAATGGGTAATAAACCCTTGAGGAATCACTCTACTAGCCCAAATAATCCACACTCAAAAATCTATTCTTCTAAAACCCAACCATTGTCTTATTGCTTGGTGCTCGCCTCAAGGCAAGATCTGAGGTTCCTTTTATTGTATTCATTAATTTATTTGAGTTGTTTGCTTAACTGAGGATCTCTCATGATTAATTGTCATATGAGGTGGTTCTATGTAATGCCCATGACAATTATAGGAGTAGGTTAACCTCTCAAATTGGTTTAAGAATGTTCTAATCGTTCATGGAAATTTGTAATCATACTTACATTTTGGAATTGATGACTAAGTCTGCACCGACCTATTTTGAATGATAGAAGGCTTGCACTAACCTATTAACTGAATATGTATGTGGTAAAAGGTTTGTATAGACTTATAAATTGAATGTATATGTAACATGAGGTCCATACAGACCTTGGTATGATAATAGTATCATGTTATCCTTATCTATTATGTTTTAACATATTTTTTTCACCATGTTAGCATGCCCTTATATCTGTATCATATTGTATAATCATTCTATTTGACATTGTCATTATGTCCTCACAAACCACTATTTGGTGTTATTAATCTCTTTTTTTGAGTTGTATGCAAGTGATTCTTCTCATTGGAGTGGAGGTCTAGACGGACTTAATATCATTTATGTAGTAGTCTGCACGGACTAATGTTAGAGCCTCATAGAGTCCACACAGACCAATCGATGTACGAATGGGACCATTCTAATGCTTTAGATTATTTCTTTTGGTTTTGTACTATTTACACTTCATTGCTTATTTTAGGGTTGTAATAGCTAGTAAATAACTTATTTTACATGCTAAAACCTAACTTTCACATCGAACGATTTTATACATAATTAAATGGTGTTTCCCTTACCAAAATGGATTTGTATTTTCTTACTTAAAAGTCACAATAATAAAATGTATTTTTGAAGGCCAATCTCTTAGAGATGGGAGCTGGGCAATTACAGCCAATTCTTATGGAATTATGGGTAATCATTAGGTCAAATAACAACTAATCAATAACCTATTTTTTGGATGTACAATATACATTATTGTATTCTTTAAATATTGCACTTTACTTTCTTTACATGAAAAGGTGACATAAATACTTTAAAAATAAATGCATACTTGATTGAAAAGGGATTGATAAATGTTACAATATACAAGAAGGCATTTTATTAAGGCACAAATAAGATCTAAATTTCAAACCTTTTTGGTATACAAGATCAGAGGTCCTGGTGTAGAGGCCAAGTGGTGACTCCACTAACCACTCTCATCCTTGATAAAAAATATCATAATCTCTACAACACTGGTGGAACCTATCCTATAGATAGAGCATGTCTTGTGACACTAATAGATGTAGACCTTACTCTTATGGCCATGGGTGCTACCATAGTTAGAGTATGACTATCGACTTTATCCTCACTACCCTTTACGAAAGTGCTAATCTTATCTATAGGAAAACAAATTTTGATAAGCCTCAACATCCAATAGTTATATGATGTAGGCTCTAGACTTTAAAACACTTAATTGTTACAAAGAACACCTAAACTGTAGCTTTGATACCACTAAATTGATACCCCTTACCCAGTTTAGACATCAGTTAGATGTCAAGCCCGACTAAGGCATGCACACATATCCAAATATCCAAACTCACTTATTCATTTACTTGTTATAAAACATCCTTATTAAAATATTATGTGTGAAAATATGGGTTTACAAAAACTTTTTCAAAAAGTGTGACATATTAAAAAATAGGAAATCCTTATGCCAAAATTTCAGCAGCATAACGGCAATATTGAGCACTATCACAAATTTTTGAATTGTAACTTGCATAAGAAAATACACTTCTATAATCATTTCACACACGTCCCTATACTCTATGTGATCTTCTAATTACTTCATAGCACATAAACACAACATAAAGTATCTCAACCCTAAAAAGAGATATCATATAATTCAACACACAAATAGCTAGTTTAATAAGGTTTACAAACTTAAAAACTAGAAAGTAACATTTAATTACAACTTTAGGCTTATTCCTTTACAAAAAACATTTGAGTACTACCTATACATCACGACTATTTTAGATATACAATTTTTACCAAAAGAATAGCCTTCTCTTGATAATTCTTGATGTCCTAAAGCTTCGAGCATCAAAAAGTCTTCTTACCAAAACATTGTAAACAAATAATGCTCTAAGCAAATGCCTAGTGGTGTAATCGAAATAACATGTGCTAATTTTGCATTTTAACAAAATATAGGTATTTACATGCATAACAAATTTACATAATGCATAGTATTCATGCAAATGGTGATATGTTGTATTCTTAACCAATTGTCATACATCATGCACAATAATATACATATCACTTATATATGGCAAACAAATGTATAAAATCAACAAATCATCAAATTGAGCAATTTTCAATCCATACATGCACTTATCCTTCATATTAATATTATGATATACATTAAAAGTTGATTTCATTATTTACCTTACTATCTTAACTTAAGCCCATGGGGATAACCCTAAAACCTATGGATAATAGGATCATAACTTTTGCAGTGGGCCACATTTTAGACCTTATA